>JAUZNJ010029671.1:0-15274 GCA_034780135.1 Jordanella pulchra
CCGACAATCCGGATTTGAACCTGGGTCGTCCGCGTCGAGGACTAAGGCCTCCGTACATGGGTCGTGCGCTCTAACCACTGTGCCACTTGCACGCCCGCCCACTTTTTATTAGCCTTAAATTTGATAAATTAAAACTAGGTTGTATTAAATTAACTGCATTAAAAAAGTGACTGATGTCCAAGGCTGTAACTTGAGACAAATTACAAATAAAATAAGTGGTATGAACGCTTTTCAAATGACTTTATATTTGTTAGATCAGAAGAAAAATCAGGACTCAAGCTTTATCGTATCCTTTTTGCTTTTGTTTCTTGTATGTATGTAAACTGGATTTAATAGCATCCAAAGTTCAGTGGCTTTTTGACATTATTGGAGTTCAATGCAGCTCTCTGTAACTGAGTTATTAGCTTGTCCATTCCACTGACATAATAGGGACACGCTCATCAATAATTTGACGCTGTTGTCAACATGTCGCACCCTAATTTGCACCTCCTCTGTAGAGCGTATTTATTTACTCAGCAGCCCTAAAATATGGTAATACAGCTAAAAAAGCTTTACTTAAACATTTGAGACAGAAGTAAACGTAGAAATGTGCATTTGTGAAGTGGTACGTGTCACTTTGATCAGAAAACATTAAAATTAAAAAGTAAAACAACATAAGAATGGAATGAAACAGTTGTAATGGGTGCTTCGGGTTTTATGGTGTGTTTGTAATCCACTGAGTTTCAGTAACCAACATTTTTTAACTGTGACATCTTGTTTATTTTTCTGCAGGTTTTTTGTTACAATATTCTTATTCTTGTTGTATCAAACCATAATTATGATACACATAAGAATAGCTTTCAAATTCTTGTTTGAAGCATTTTTTTCTTACCTCTGAGTTCAACTTAAATGTTTGAGATTGTTAAACAGATTACAAACAGATAACCCAAGCAATTACCAAATTTCATGTCTGACTTAGTTTATTCAGTTAAATAAAACCGTCAGAGCCTGACTGACTAAGTGTTAAAGTTAGTTGCCCTCTAAACCTAAAAAACAGGGGCGTTTCTAGAAATGTTTTACTGGAGTGGCCAAGTGGTGGGCAAGGGATTTCCAGAGGTGGCACATTAGCATAGCAGTGACGTGGCGGTTCCAGGACATTTTCATTGGGTTGGTCAGGTAAGGGCCACAGTGCATAGAGGGCTGACTGACAATTGATAGGCACTAAAAACATCTTATAGTCAATCTATACTGATCAGATTAAAGCAACAGGAAAATGAACATCCACAACATTGTTATTGTCCTAATACATCCATAAAAACAGACCAGATTTTAATTTGAGTCCTTGCTGATAAATCTATGGGCATATTCATAACATTAGTGCCGTTTAAATGAATTTTTGGTCTACATATTATATACATTATATGGGTTGAGCAATGTTCTTCATCTTCAGCGAATACTTCTAGGTGACTGCAGAGACAAACTCTCCCTTAGAAAACCTAAAATCTGATTCATTGAAGAGCAAACATTCTATATTAGTCCTCTTTATTTGTAATATATTGTTGTGAAATATTTTTTGCTGCATTTTTGTATTTAGTTTTTGGTTAATATGCTGCCACTATCAAGCTCGGCAGAACACTGGTTGTTCCAGGGATCTTAAATTAAATCCCAGGGCATATCTGTGAAGGTTCTCAGTCCTCCAGGTCATGGTCGAGCTTGAAAAGTTCAGTTTAGGCAGCTGGATGTGAAGTTTTCTAGAAGACGTTTCACCTCTCATCCAAGAGGCTTCTTCAGTTCTGACTGATGCAGGAGAAAACAGCAATAAATATACTGTAGGTGTGACCAAACTTAGGGAAGGGGAAGAAAAGAAATAAAAGGTGGCACTGATGGGTCGTTAGTTTCATTGTTAGAGTGGTTTCGGTCACATGTCCTTTAGCCTTCAGGTGTAGGTGGCGAGCTGTGTCCTGTCCTGTGGAGTTAGCCCTCCTGTGTTGAGCCATGCGCCTGTGCAGAGGTTGCTTGGTCTCTCCAATGTACAGGTCTGTGGATCTTCACTACACTGAACAGCGTAAACCATGGTGTCAGTCTTGTTCCTGGGTGTCTTATCCTTGGCGTAACCATTTTTTGTCTGGTCAAAAAAAAAAAACAAGTTACAAACACAGCAATACAACAAGCCCCTAAAAGGTTTGAGTCAGTTTAAAGTTAATGAAAAGAGCTAAAACCTGTTTCCTAAGAAGGTTTTGAGCGTAGGACTCTCCCGATGCATGTGTAAATTATCAGTCATCTGGGGCACGCAACCACAAAACAGGCTTAAGTCAGAGGCAAATTGACTTTTGTCATGGAAAAACCAAACGACTATCCACCACAGCACTAGAGAGCCTGCAGTCCTGGGCAACTTTCAGCTGTACAGTTGCACTTCAAGAACACCTTTTCTGACCGTGATGTTCAGGTCTTGGACAGACAGGACAAAGAGTTTGAGAGAGGGATGAAAGAAGCCAAAACTAAACAGAGGGGGAGGATTCAGCAGTTATAACCCAGTCTTTAAACTCATTTCAAAGAAAATATACAAGTAGTCTTATCATGATTTAAATGGACAAATACAAAACTCATGCCAAACAACAGACTTTAGAAGAATGACAGGTGGGTCATTGATTTGCATCTGACTTAGAGGTTGATCCTCCACATGTTTAAAAACATCAGCGTTCCATCTACAGGTTGCTGTAGTGTGAACTGACAGAATAGAAGGAGGGCGAGGCTGAAGGTGCTGCTTCCAGTTAGTTTGTTTTAGGGCTAAATAACCTTTATCATATAGGTCAGGTTTGTTTTTCTCGTAAAGTCAATTATCATTTCAAAACTGCTTATGTTTTCTAATTTCTTATGTTCTCTTTATCTAGATGACAAGGAAATTATTACAATAAAGATCTTTATGTTTTAAGTTTTTTAATTAGGTTTTTTTTAGTTCTATAATGATTATCCCTATTCTTATTCTTTTTTCACTTGATCCTTGCATAAGCAGCCTCACAGTGCAGATGGGTGGCCCCTCTGAGTTGAGCCCCTCTGTAATTGGCTGACTCAGTGGTATATATTGACATGTCAGTGGGTTTTGCATGTGTGTCCCAGCTCAGTTAGAGGGTGCATCAAACAGGGAAAATCAGTTTGAACAGTGCTACACTCATAACGTAAGTAATGATAGTAACTTTATGGTCTATTTCGTTGTATTAATAATATTCTGTAAACGTTCTACAACAAAATGAATCATCAGTTATGTTCTAACTTATGCTATTTTACTTTTCATTCTACATTATCCATGATTTTCTAGAAAATGTCAGATGAACTAACCTTGTTATTTATAAATGAATTTAGAAAATATCGTAAAATGAATGTAAATTTAAATGGAATAAATAAGTATTTATTGACCCCAGGTATTTCAACAGGAATCAGTGAAACAGATCTCCACCGTTGGACAAGGAAATATTCAGTACGTAAAGTCTAAAAATGTGCGACCATCAGGAGAAAGAAGTGAAACACAGAAAATCTAAACAAGTGATGCAGCATCACCGTCATAAAGTCCATCACCACCATCATTACCACCACCGGTCTGATGACAACATCAGCCAAGAGTAAGTCCGTCACTATTAGTGTTCTCTGTATCTTTGAAATATCCACATCACCTGAACCTTTGCAGATCTGTTCACACTACAATCACAAACTGTTTTATTTGGAGTTTATGTGGCAGATGTACAAAGTTGAGCATAATTGTGAAGATGAACAAAAAAAAAATTGGATATTTTTGATCTTCTTTCTTTTCAGCTCAATTAAATTCAATTATACTTTATTGATTCAGTTTAGGTACAACCTGTACAATTAGACAACACACACAGAAAGAGGTGGTCTGGGACGCGGTGTCAAAGGCCTGGCTGCCATAAAAAAAGGCACTGCCCTTACAGTAAGAAAAACATGAGAAAGGGATCAACATGGGTGAGAGGAGAGTAAAAAAAATCTTATTTCATACTTTATCTTTAGCAGGACAGTTTGAGATTGTAAAAAATCTCAGCAGGAGAAGAAAATGTGACATGTTTGTATCCAGCTTCTTTCAGTCTGACACTCATCAAAAGAGTCCATGAGAAAGAACATTTTTATAAACAAGGAGACCACTTGTGTGTAGTTCAACCTCAGTATAATTGCAACTTTTCTGTGAAGGATTCAGGTGTTTGTTAGAGATTATTAGTAAAAGAACAGCTTTTTATAAAACCAAGGAACATGAATAACAGATCAGGGCAAAGGTTTTGAAGACATTAACTGCAGGGTAGGTTAAAAACATTATTCCAGGCTTTCAGCATCTTACTGAGCATTTTTCTGTCTATCATCATAACCTAAGACCTGACAGGCCAAGCAAGGAAAGTGTTATTTAAAGAAGAAGCTGTTAGTAATTCTGGAGTAATTTTACCTGCAAAGATCCATATTTCAGATGAAGAATCTGCCTACAGGACAATTATGACCTTTAAGCAGGAGAAAAAATCCAAACACACAACCAGATCAACATTAGGTTGGTCTGGATTAAACCATACAGACATTAGGAGAGCCTTGTCAAAAAAGTAAAAAAAAAACAAAATAAGAATTTGTGGCAAGACACTCTTAGTCCAGTCCTTGTCTCACTTGGACAAATATTTTACCTCCAGTATTATAAATGCCCTAAAGGATTTCCAATTGTAGCTGTAAGAAGTGGTTCTACAAACTATTTCTTTCTTCTTATTATAGTATTTATTGAATTTTTGAAACCTTTGGAGACCATGCTGTCTTTTAACTCTAAAGTTATACCCCAGTATTAAAGCAGCTTTATGAAGTACAATTACAATTGCAATGTATTTTGTTTTGGGTTTTTTCACCCAATTTTAGATTATTAACCTAGAGACAAAGTTGTGTTTTCATAAAATGATTTAACATTCTAATGGATTCATATATTTTTTTAACAGCACCCTCTCAACAGTGGATAGTGGTGATCATCATCCACACCACCTAAATCATGGACAAAATGATAGAAGACATTCTTCATACCCTCACCACAGCCACCATAGGCAGAAGCATCGTAATGTTTCTGTTTCAGAAACGTCCTACGATTCCTCATCATCAACAATTTCTTCATCGACGTCCTCTTCCTGTTCTTCTTCTTCCTTTTCATCTTCCTCCTCTTCATTTTCATCCTCCTCTACAACATCATCTTCTACTTCTAGCCTATCTACTGGAAACAGCAGTGACTCTTCAGAGAGATACACTCACAGGAAGCCTCAGCATTCCCAGTCTTTTAATGACATTTCTATGAAACATCCTTATTTTGAAGAAGAAGAAGAGGACACCATCCCTTTAATCAATAAAAGAAGAAGTCTACACAGGACATCTGCTAAAAGGAAAAAAGAAATAGTAAAATCCTCCCCCAGTTGTCCTACTAAGACAGGCTTCAAAAATCAGCAAACTAGTACAAGAGGTTTGGGGAATAATGGAAGCTCCCGCAAAACCAGATCACTGGAAGATCTCACAGCATCTAAAGAGAAAGGAGAAAATGGAAGCAATGAATGTGATGAACAGGAGAGGAGCAAAAATGCAGCCAAAAAGAATTTAGTTAAAGAAAAAATGAAGTTTTCCGCTTTCCTTAATGAGATCACACGGCAGGTGCTTAGCCCTATGAGACTCAACTCTCTTGGGGTGACAAACGCTCAAAGACCCTGGAGTCCAGGACAAACCTCTGCCAGATCCAGGGAGACGGACAGCAGCAATGATAAACTCAAACAACATAGAAGTCGTGCCGGAAGTGCAGACTCGGCTAGTTCAAGCAGACATTCCCATAACAGCAAGCATTCTAAATCTTCTCACCTGTCTCATTCTAAAGCTTCCAATAATCCTGGTCACCATTCAGCAAGTCCATCTGACCATATGAGACGGAGAAGTTGTCACTCGAGGTCTCCTGCTCGTGAGCATCAATCCCGGTTGCCCTCTCGTAAGAATTACCACCACCATCATTCCAATCACCATCACCGTAACCATGAAGACTACAACACCCCAAGTCATCACCAAAGATATGACCGTGCATCCAGACATCCTCATCAGTGTAGACAACACAACACACCACATCACCATCACCATCAGTATGGACATGAGTATCCTGAACACCATCACTGTGCAAATCACAGTCATGACCATCATGAAGAAAATGGTAGCCCAACTCATCATCATGAGGACCACCATGAGCACACCCATTCAAACTCCTGCCCTACCACTCCACATCTGCATAGACGCCATAGTTCGAACAGTGACATTGGAGGTCATCACAGTCCAATACGTCCACATTATCACAACGAACACAAGGATGGACCACATCATTTTCACTACGAAGACCAACACCGTATAGATCAACATAAATCCCATGATAATCAGCATAATGAACCCAACAAGCACTACGATGCAGATTCCCACAGGGGAGCTAACAGAGGTCATCATGGTGATCAACACAATCTAGGCCACCATCGCAATGGAAGTCATCGAGATGTAGGCCATCACCATCATCACCATCATCGTCATGGAGATCAACACAGTCCAGGACACCATCACCATGGTGACCATTTCACTCAAGGACATCACCATGATGTTGGCCACCACAATGCTGACCACCATCATCATGGAGACCATCACAGCCACCATCACCACCAGAATTACTCTAGTCCAGGCCACCATCATGATACAGATCAACACAGTTTGGGTCATCATCAAGATGGAGACAGACACCATCCTGGAGACCACCAACATCTAGACCACCATCATCATAGAACTCACCACAAGTCAGACCACCATCATCACAAAGACCATCACAGTCCAAGCCACCATCATCATGGAGACCATCATAGTCCAGGCCATCATCATCATGGAGACCATCAAAGTTCAGATCATCATCAGTATGAAGACAGCAGCCATTATAGAGACCACCACAGTCTAGACCACCATCATGTTCAACACCAAAGTCTGAGTCACCATCATCATGGAAGCCACCACAATTCAGATCACCATCATCATCATGGAGCCCAGCATCATCATGGAGACCACCAAGATTCAGACAGTCATCATGGAGGCCACCACAGTCCAAGCCATCATCATCATCATCATGGAGACCATCAAATTTCAAGCCATCATCATCACCAAGACCACCAAAGTCCGGGCTGTCATCACAATGCAGAGCACCATCATCATGGACACTACCACAATTCAGACCACACTCATGGAGGCAACCAAAGTCCAGGCCATCATCATCATACAAACCACCACAGTCCAGACCATCATCATGGGGACAGTCCAAGTCCAGACCATCATCATGTTGACCACAACAGTCCAGCCTGTAATCAACATGGAGACCATCACAGTCGAGGCAATCATCATGGGGACCACCACAGCTCCAGGCATCATCATCGACACCATCACAAACTAAGCCACCATAATCATGGAGATCAAAACACTTCCCTCCAAGAAGATGGCCACAGTCCACACCATCATCACGGGCACCACAACAGTCCACACCATCATCATGAAGGTCATCAGGTTCAACACCATCATGAAAGCCCCATCAGTCCAGGCTATCAACAGCCAAACCACCACAGTCCTGGCTTTGAACATGAAACCTCCCACAGTGTAGCTAATCATCATGAAGATGACCCTCGGAGTCCAGGCCATCATCAAGAAGACCACCACAGTCCAGGCAGTGAACATCATCATGTTGATTATCACAAAACAAGTCTTCACCAAGATAATCACCCTGAATCTCAGTCAGATCTGAGCCTAAACAGTGATCTTGGACATAGCATGCTTGATGACCATCAAACTCATATAAGAGAACGTTCTACCATTAGTCCACTTCCAAGAAGAAAACAAGAATGTCTTGTCAGCACTGATTCTCCAAACAAAACCAATAATCCCTCTCATCTGGATGAAGAACGGACAAGTTTCTCTGGTCCATCCCATGTTAAAGTAATACTTTACTCTCACGTTTAAACTTATGTTTTAGATCTTGCTACTTTCATTGAAGGGTTACGCAAAATAAAATCTATAATGGTGCAAATTTCATGAGCATAATTAATAAGTGATGTAATAATGTTCATCTCATCTGCTCCCTTATTGATTCTGGTGAGTTCATGTCTATTATGGGAAAAAATAGATTGCTTGATGCAGAACAAAAGATTGGCTGCCATGTAGAAAGTAACGGAAATCAATTTGGTATCCAAACGAATGTTTTTTTCTGCTTTACTAATCTCTTCAGAGTTTAGATGTTATTAGTAGTCCCTATGGAATAAACTTCATCTCATTAATACATTATTTTTTTGCTCATACAGGAAAAGTCACATGAGTTCGGTCAAATCATGTAAGCCCAATATTTTCTTTTGTGTTTAGCTATATGAAAAACATAAACATCACAACAGATGGTGATAACTAAATGATCATTTTTTTCCATTTGTTTGTCAAGGATTTTGCAGAACCAAAATGAGGGTCTGCATCAAAATTTACTGAAGACAGCTGTGAGGATGGAGTGTTTGGGAGAAGAATTCATCAGCAGCCAGAAGATGCTGGAAACTGAACTTCAGAGGACACGCATGGAGCTCAGCAACCTCATGGACAGGTTTAACAGGTGCCTCTAGATTAAAACCAGCAAAATGCAGCAAACTCGGAATTTTGCTAATCTTTCATTTCATTTAACGCTAATTTTGAAGAAAATAAATCCATTGATAACATTAATCTCCTCATAAGGATTTCTTGGCTAAGATGAGAAGCAGTTCTGTGTGCAAGGGGCAAACACTAATAGTATTATTTAAATTATTTTCAATAACAGCAAAGTAGCAAAAGTAAGCAAAAATAAAAAAGCACTCAGACGTTAGAAATTCAAGATGTGACTAGAACCTCCAGCAGATTTCTTTTAACCAAATGAAGAAATGAGAGACTCCAACCTCAACCTGAGCTGCAGATCATTCCAGCACCAATGGCCCAAATAGGATAGTCATCTTTTCTGACTCTGTGCGCACAAAGGGAACTTTAACCTGGAGTCAGCTACTGGCTCTGGCTTTCTACACCTGTATATGATCATACATCCAATTCATTCATTTTATTTGGTTCGTAAATACTTTTCATCACTATCAAGAAATCATCCAATCACAATTCCAAAACATAGTGCATTTAAAGATATATACATGAAATACGTCCAAAAATATGTCAGAGGAGAATAGGTAAACTGGTTTAACATGATAGAAAAGCAAACGTATATTAAATAACTTCTAATTTCAACTGAGATATTCAGAAAACTGTATCTTAAGGCATAACGCAGCGAACCCTGATCACAGGCTCATTAAAATAATATAATAAGTGAAAGAAAAATCCTTTCCTACTGTGACGAGCCTTGATTTCAGCTGGGACATTTAGATGTTAGGTTAAGATTTAGTGAAAATAACTAGAAAGCAAAGACCCATTCAGCTCTGCAGTTGATCTTGTGTGGAAATTAATTTCATCAGGACACTATTGGCCCATTAGTGGACGTGGCAACCTGAGTCACAGTAGAGTCATTGTTTTTGTGACTTTCGACTTGACTTGAAAAAACAGTTCAGAGACTTGTTACTTTACTTGGACTGCTACTCTAATGACTTAGGATTTGAACTGAACGGGAGCCTGTTTTATTGGAAAAAATGTATTTTTCACTGTAAATTCAAAGCAACAACTTCAAAGTTTGCCTTTGCATGAAGAACGGTAGGTAGGGTTTATATTCTCATTTACAATGATAGCTGACTACTGTTAAATTTAACTAAAAGACAAAAAATTGCATTGTTTTAAGATACATACAGATTTGAGATTTGACTTTGACTTGACAGCCTTTACTTAAGATTTCATTTAGGATTTGAGGGCAAAGTCTTGTCAGCTTTGCCCCTTAACCTCAATGACCATTAAATAAGTGTTAAAGAAAATAATAGTCTATCTTAGTATTGATGCTGACCATGTCCATTCCTGTATATCCAGTGTACCTGTCTGCAGATGGTTAACTCCTGGGTTCTAATGCACCATGTGAAAAAGCCAGCAAAATCTCAAACCGCTTCTTTTTTTTTTTGTTTAGTTTTCTTTTTTTAACTTCACTTCAGTTCACAATCACAATAAAGCAGGTCCAATAAAGCAGGTTAAGATCACAGATGCACTGTAAATAAAAACCCAGAGGATTTTTTTTTTACCATTCTGGGTTTAAATCAGTTTTAAATATAAAGGCGGATCCAAACCATTACTGACAAGTTACACCTGATAAAGTGGGCCATTTATTGCTGAGGTAAGGTAATACATCTTTCTCTGTCTCTTTTCTAGGCTCCGTGATGATTGCTCCTCCACTCAACACACCAATAGTCTTCTAGAGCAAAAGCTTCACTCAGTGGTGAGGCAGCAGGGCAGCCTTAGTTACCGTATTCTGAAAGATTTTGGAAGAGCTACGCTGTAAAATATTGTTCTTATTTTCTGAAAATCTGTGTCTTTCCCACCAGCTTCAGAGTATGGAAGGAGAACGGGAAAGGTTGAATTTGCGCATCTCTGAACTGACAGAACAATTGAGTGAAGCTGAATATGCCAGCACCATGGAAGAAATAAACGTGAGCTATCTGATTTTTGTCATCACTCACAAGGCAGACGTGTATTTATTACAAATTATTAGGAAGATATAAGAAATTCAAGTATTCTGAATGTTTTTAGTATTTGTTGATTCTTTGAATTACATAAGTCACAGCAGTGCATTGCAAAGTATTAAAAAAAAAACAATGTAGTGCATAACTGTGACATGGAAGGAAAATGATTTCCAGCTTTAAATAGGTTTTAGAAAAGACAATATAAAAGTGTGGCAACATCCTAAATTGAAAGAAATAGATTACATACAGTAATCTCCTGTATGTACACCTACAGCTAAGTTACTACATTTTACCAATGCGTCATGTTCACCCAGATTAGCAGGAGAGCAGCTGTGCAACTCTAGCAATGTGTTCTGAGTCTTTCTCCTGGTGGAATACAAACCACCTCCTCATTGTCTATTGTAACAAATTTCTTTTATCTAGCTCTATCCATCTTCTTCCAATTACCAAATGATGGAAATCCTCCCCACACCATGATGCTGCCACTGCTGTGTTTCACTGTCTTGCCATCATTTAATGAGGGGCACATCTCTGGCACAACTAATATCTGACCTTTCATCGTGATTAATGTTTGCAGGAGTGCCATACTCCTCCCTTTCTGATGATCTGAACAGGTTCTGTGAGATGTTTCGTCACCTAATCCTGCTTTAAACTTCTCCATGACTTTCTCCCTGATCTGTCTGCTGTGTTCTCTTACAACCCTCTTGAGGCCTCCACAGAGAAGCTGGGTAAATGCTGATACTAAACTACAGACTGGTGGATTCTATTGATCCATATATATTTACTTTTCTAGGCAAAATGATTAAAGAACATGTACTGTTGTCTTTCCACATCACAATGATGCACTACTTTGCACTGGTCTTGTTATTAAAAGATTCAAGTTAAAGACATTGGAGTTAATGACTATAAAAAACGCAGAAAAGTTTGAGGAACATGGATATATTTGCAAAGCACTGTAATTGATCAGGTCTGCTCCCTTTAGGCAACAGCAGGTCTCCACAAAATCATCCAACATACTCAATGTGGTGATGCCCTCCCTCAGATGGTTCCTCCAATTGCTCCCCCTCCAGCTCAGTTTATGGACGGCCATAGCTATGGGAAAGAAGCTACTTCTGCACCAGAACAGGCTCTGGGGTCGGTTCCAGAGGAGGAGGAATCGGATTGGTCTGAGGTGGGAGAAGAGACTCCACGCCTCTTACTAACAGGAACAAACAGAGGTCAGGCATGGAGACGACAAGAAGCCGACATGGACAAGGATAGCGAGTTGGGAAGTGAGGACCTTGCCAGAAGATACACTCCGTGCTCTCTGAATATACCTCATCTCCAGTTCACCATTCATAATGAGTTCACACCATCATCCCAAGCCAGTACTTTACCTTCCGGCTTCAAAAATCTGATTGACAACATGCATAGCGAGGAGAGTTACATGATCACCACAAGCCCAAATGTTAAGTCTGCTATCCTGATCCGGTCTGCAAGCCTGGAGGAAATCCATCTAACGCACCATCATGAAGAATTCAGAGGAACAGAGGCTATGATGAACCTTCGTCATTCGGCTGATGAAGCAATTGAGGATCTTGACAATCAGATCATTCACCACTGGAGAATAAGCAATGATAGGGACACAGTTATCAGAAGGCTGACGAAGAGCGGAGGGCCTGAGGCAGACGGTAGCTTAGCCTGTCTGGAGTCAGCAGAGCAGCTGCTTAATCAATTCATATGCGACACTTCGTCGAGTGAAGGAAGAGAGTCGGGCAGCGTTGAGAAGCATGGTTGGACAGGAGGGATTTCAGAAGAGGTTCTGAAAGGGGAACGAACACAGCTCTGACTGTAAAGAATCGACTAAAGATTGAGTGACTAATGTTTTTTTGAATCATTACTAATGCTTTATGATTAGCTGTAAATAATAAGCCAATTCTGCCATTTAACATCTAAGAGTATATAATTCTGTTTTCAAAGTGTTTCTTCTTCCTTAGTAGCATGCCGCCGAAGTGATGATAATACAAGCAATAAAACAAAATCATTCCCTTTTATCCTCTTCTTTTAGTAACATATTCACAACAGTGTATCCTTAAATGTGTTTTCCTAAGATTAGATTTCTCATCTAAAAAATGCATAAAGAAAATGACTGACAGTAATTGAGGTATAAATAGAGAAAAGGGTAAATATTGAATTACATTAGTCATTCGCTCATTTAGTGGTAAAAGATTTTATGTAAAAGTTAAAATGTTTAGACATGGTTACCTCACTTTTGTTTCTCTATGCTGTATTGTAAACATCAGTTTGTTAGGTATACATTTATAGCATTTAGTCTTTATGTAACCTGATTGTACGTTCTTGAATGTTGTATATCCTTATGCTGTAAACTAGATTAAGTAGCTTTATGTTGTTTCCATGTTGACAGAAACACTCACCTTAACCTGTAAAAACACCAAACAACACTTGTAACTATGTCAATAATGCATCTAATAAAGCCACTGAGTTAGGCTCAGTATTAAATTTCTTTGTTTAATATTTTAATAAATAAAAAAAAATTATCTTAGAGGGTTAATTTATTTTTATATTGTAGGTGTTTATAGCCACAGGCGGGAAGGATCTTCTGTATCGGTCTCTCTTTCATTGGATCTGGAGCAGCTTAGGTCTTTTGGTGTTTGCAAAAACATGCTAATTATCTTCTATAAGTCTGTTGTGGAGAGTGTGATCTCTACAAGCTAATAAAGAAGGCCAGCACTGTTCTAGGAGCTCCTCTGGAACTTCTGGAGATTATTTCACAAACGGTGATAGATCGATACAGAAGATCCTTCCTGCCTGTGGTTATCAACACCTTCAACAACTGGCTAGGAGAAAACAAAAATATGAGTTACTACAACATTTAATTCGCCAACATTTGATTTCCCTTTGGGATAAATAAAGTATTTTTGAATTGAAACTGATTTATTTTGTTAACAAATCCACCTAGAATGACGTTTAAATTTTATCACCACAGTAAATAATTTGCACTAAAAGTAAACAACAAAAAGCTTTGCTCAGTAAGAATCCAAGGTAGCATCTCTATTAGCAAAATGCTTAAGTCAAACTAGCTATCTGAGATCAAGCAGCAGAGGAAGCTGCACTTCTCAGATATTTGTTTACATGACGTCATCGTGTCAGAGTAAAGGTTTAGTACTGCTTTTCTAAAAATGAATGCTATGAACACTTGAAACAAGTTAAAATCCTGGTTTGTTCACACAGTCTTGGCCAATTAAGCTAATTCTGTAATCCCTTAATCACAAACCACTTAACAGTAATACAGGTTCGCAGAATTATAACTTAGAATTGATAAATTAAGCTTAATTGGATCTAATGCTT
This sequence comes from Jordanella pulchra, assembly GCA_034780135.1. Taxonomy (NCBI): domain Eukaryota; kingdom Metazoa; phylum Chordata; class Actinopteri; order Cyprinodontiformes; family Cyprinodontidae; genus Jordanella; species Jordanella pulchra. The sequence goes on from JAUZNJ010029671.1 coordinate 14,004, forward strand.
TTATTGAGTAAGAATATTTAATAATCCACTGAAAGTGTTATTTAAATAGGGTTTTTTAGCTGTTATCCTTCCATAAATTTCTTTGAGAAATAATTACAAATTTTAACCTCCCCAAATAAATTATTACACCAGCTTCATTCATCACACTCTGTTTAAGTACCGTTCTGGTGTTCAATTTATTTTCTATTTTGCCCACTATAGCTACAAGCTATGAGATGCTTCCTCCTAATTACAGATGAAAGCATCACTTAGGCTCTTTTAGGTAGCATTAGCTTTTAAACAATTCGTAGTAGCTTTGGTACGACTGTTTCCATGCAAGATAGAAAGTTTGTTAGTAAGCTCTTGCATCCTTGAAACCATAAGGGCGTTCTAAAGTTCTCTGTCTGTTACGAGGGATTTTTCTTTCTTCAATAGTTTGACTGACTGAGTGTGAATAACACACAATAAGAGACTACAGACGGGACAGAAGCGGGTATTTTAAATAATGGCAGAATATCTCAGGACAGTCACCTGATGTACTTATAGAGGTGCAGGAGGCTGAAGTGATTATACCATAGGCCATTGCTTCCAATAGTGTGGCATGGTAGAAATTATTTTTACAAAATACCCGTAATGAGTTTTTTATCTATTAATAGCAATTTTTAATTCTGTTTCACACCCAAAATAAACAGTTAAACCTAAAGTAATTACACTTTAAAGCAATTTGTTCTATGAATAAAACTTAGAGTTTAGTTAATTTTATTGCAATATGTACATTTACTGCACCTGACTACTGAAATTGAAAGGTTAAACTAAATAAATAAACTTACAGCGCTGAGGAGAAACTTACATATATTAATCATAGGTGTAAAGATGTAACATTAATGAAGGGCTTTTATTGATTTATTTGAACGTTTCTTTTTCAGGATGCAATTATAATGCGAATGAACAGCTTGAATTATGATTTCCAAACAACAGCGGCATTTAACATAAAAATTCTAAAGTACTTTTTATTTATTTATATTTGTTACTGATAGAAGTCTATCTCTTAAAAGTTATTGGTTGAAGGAGTTCCTGTTGGGATCCGGAGCCTGCCGCTCCATCTTTCCTCCAGCAGAGTGCGCGGTGGGTCTCCTGGGCTGAAGCCCTCTGCACACCTGAGGGCCATCAGCTCATCAGAGGAGGCCCTTCTACATAAGCTGCTGCCAGTCCATGCTTCGACGCCGCAGTGTTAATCCGCCAACCTGGTTCGGTTTTCACCTAAGCCATTTTTGATCTCTGTCCCTAGTCTG
>JAUZNJ010029672.1:0-15274 GCA_034780135.1 Jordanella pulchra
TATTTTAATTATGTAAAGCACTTTGAAATGCCTTGATGCTGAAATGTGCTATATAAATAAAATTTGATTTGATTTGAATAAATTATTTTAATTGAACAATACAAAACGTAGTTCTGAAATAATTTCATAAATTGGTAAAACAACCATCCAGACAGACTGAGCCAACCTTAAACAGAACCTGTCTGACAACATGAAGTAATTAAAAGATTTTAAAAATCAACACCGCAGGGATGATTTACAGAAATTGATATCACAAGGTGATAATGGAACCCAGTGTTCTGATCTCCAAAGGAGGACGTCAGCCATCAGTTTGTGCATTTATGATCCAGCAGATTTGGGTTATTCAGCTGGACTCTGAATGGCACCAAAAAAGTAAATGAAGGTTTTAATGAAGCCTTGTCAAACTACCTCTGCAAATCTAACCACGATACTGAGATATAAGTCTTTCTATTAGAGAATCTTACAATTTATCTGAATCAAAAATAAAGAGAAAAATCCTCCGTAGAGTTAAAAGCTAAATGCTAGTTATAGCTGAAGTGTTTAGATCTTCAGGTTAAACACAAACTGGGGATTTTCTTTTTAGTATTTTTAGGTTTGAAGCAGAAGTTCTGTAGTTTTCCTTTGTTAAACTTTTCACTTCTGTGAAGGTTCAACGTTGTTCCAAAATTTCTCCATTACCAGACGTCTCTACTGTGGTTCATTAAAGCTAAGCAAGTCTGAGAACCTTCTCCTGGCAGCTGGATGTCAACGTTTTCATTTGTTCTCCTTAGACCTCCTTAAATCAGGGCAGTGTTAGAGCCTACTTCATCCCGCCAGACAATTTCTATTTGGACATTTTTTTTATTCTAATATCCTAACAAGGAAGTGTGGGTACTACTACTAAAATCTTCAGAAATGTGTCTAATTTGAGTTAACTGATGATTTTATTGGATTTTCACACAGGGAAAGTTTGGTTTAGACGTCTTATATCAGACCAACACATCAAAAACAAGCTTTTAAATCGCATTGTACAGGAATGCTTCTCATTTTAAAGACCTATAAAACCATGGCCTTATGTAAATGATATGCAACAAACCCCATGAGTGAAAGCTGGTGTCATTTCTGAGAAAAGCAACGGTTTGTGTTCAGGGGAACAGATCTGAAATGTCTTCACGCTGCCAGTTTTGTGGTCAAATGTGGGAATAGTTACACTTTCCACGCTTTCTGGTATTGAATGATAAAACTGACAGGGCGATTTTGTTTTTGTAGAAAACAAGAGTTCTACCTTTAATGTCTCCAGCCACATAATATTGTACATTTACAGTACAGATCCCAGATTTCATTTTGATTCTGCACGCCTCACAGTTTAAAGTTTTCAACTGAAAAATACAGCACAACAATGAACGAAAAGACATATGCACAAATTAAAACTTATAAAAATATAAAAACAGTACTCTTGAATCTCATGTTGACCGGTACCATTTCAATAACATAACTGATAAAGCACAAAAGAGTAAAATTTAACTATTAGTTTTTTTTTAAATAGAAGGAAAGACATTTTTATCATGCAGAAGTTGTAATTAAATAACCAATCAAACAAAATAATATATACTTCTCTATATATCTCTCTGAAGATTTCAAGTCAAAGCACTCCCATCCCTTTACACAGGGAAAAAAAAAAATAACAAGAAATGTTTAAAAACACCAGAGGGATGGCGATGCTTTCATGAGCTGCCATCTTTGCATGGCCTTATGTCGAAAACATCGCATCTCGGCGTCATCGGTTTGGCACAGAAAGAGACGTCGTAATGGCAGTAGCATTTTGCATCATAAAAATGGGCGGAGCTGAGCTCATTTTTAGAGGAAAAAAAAAAACAACTTGATGACAAAAAAAAAAACAAAGGAATTCAGAACATTCTGTGCAGCTAAATCCATCAGGACAGCGAGTGGTGCTTCTCCCCAGCAGTGGTTGCAGCTCAGTCCTACTGCAGCATGCTCTTGATAGTCTTGTTGGTTGATTCGTCATTCAGATGCTTGGTTGTGTACCTGCAGTGAATTAAAGGTACCTGTTAATCACTGCAGTTTTTTTTTTTTAATGAGAAAAACTGAGTATCCAGAGAGAATCAACAATTAAACAAGCAAAAGATGTTAAATCCAGCCAAAAGATGTAACACTGCTATACCAACTGTACCGCAATAAAACAACAAAAGTCCATTTAAACCATTAAAACAGAGAAAACAAAGAGAATAAATAACCCAAGGAATCATAAAGCTAACATCAGTTTGCAACACATGAAGGATTTCATCTAATCCAGTTTGCAGAGCGACGTTCAAGTCCTTATGGAAGGTAAAGAGATAGAAATGATCCAAATAACCTGATGCCAAAGAGGAAGTATTCACACTGCTTGAACTTTCACAATAAAGCCATGGAGTTTGGGGGGTGGGATTTTAGTTTGAAAGAATATAAAATGTTTAACTGAAGAAATATTGTTTTCTAAATTCATAAACCATAAATATCTGAAAGTTAAAATATGAATGTATTTCGGTCCATTTGGCATCAAGATTGAACATGAAGTCAGTCGGAGGTAAAGAGGAGATGGATGGAGCAAACGTAGAGGTATGCCTGGAAATGAAACCTGTCAGAGGCTGTAAACGAGAACAGGACAAGCCTCAGCCAAAACTACAAGATGGCCTAGTCAAAGTACAAATCTACATCCACTGACGTTACCTAAAAAGTTTTTTTTTAATTCTATGTAAGTTGAGGATGCCTCAAACTTAAAAGCGCTGAAGAAATTTAAAATCCAGCATGTAAGGATACATGTGTTAAAATACATTTAAATAAAAGGACATCATCATTTATTTATTTGAGACTAATTAGAGGCGGTGTTAATTGGGTTTTAATGTTGAATAACAGTAACTGTCCTGCCTTGATGGAGCAGCTTTTAGCACACACACAGATGGTATCGTTTCTCCAGGCCAGTGTGGATCTCCTGTATTTTGTCATCCTGTCTGATCAGAGCTGTGATGGGAGATGTTAAATCTGCTAACGCACCGACAGACAGGAAGTGTTGGTCCACCTCTGGCCGATTACTGAGAGATACAGATGTGGGGTTTGGCCCAGATTATGACCTCGTCTGTACAAAGCGACAGGGACTGTGAGGGACGAGGTGTCACATGGAATCGGCCTGTTTTTCTGCGCCTGCTTTGACGGGAAGCTGGAATAAGACTCACGGGGATTCTAACAGCCGAAAGGGGAGTGAAAACAATCCAAAATGTTCAAACGGGGACCTTCCTCATGGTAACAGTCTCCTTGCTTCACACACTGTAGCTCTTATCAAAACATTTTAACATGAGCTCACCTGAGAGCATTAAGAAGGCCTTCTACGCTGCTTGGAGGCTGATCTTTGAGGACTTTGATGCAGCCTTTCATCTGCACAGAATTAAAAACATAGTTTAACAAGAGCCTTTGAGCAAAGGGTTCATCCACTTATGCATGCAGAAAAATCCCAGAGTTGTCCAGATTCATATTTCAGATTTTATAGATCGAGGCTGCTAAATCCAAATATAGTCACTGGAGGGAAGGAAAGGACACAGAGAGGGAAGAAGAAGGGGAGGATGCTTAAGAAGGAAGGAGACAAAAAAGGAAGAAGAAAGGAAGGATCAGACAGAAGAAGGAAAGGAACTATGGAAGGAAAGGAATTAGGAATAAATAAAGAGTAAAAAATGATGAAAGAAAACGAGGGAAGAGGAGCAGAAAGAGGGATGGAACAACAAGGAATAAAGGATGGGAAGAAAACAGGTAAGGGAAGGAGAGAAGGAAGAAAGTAAAACTAGATTGAGAGAATAATGGAAGAATGAGGAAGAAAAGATGGACTCTAAAAAGAGAGGGAGGAATCAAAATAAGTGGAAGGCAAAAGAACAAGAAATAAAGAAAGGACAGAACCACAATGGGAAAGTGGGAAGGAAAGGAAGGAAGGAAGGAAATAAGGAAGGAAGGAAAGGCCAAAGATCAGAAAGAGGCAAGAAGATATAATTAAAATAAAAGCAAACAGAGAAAGTAAACAAAGAGGATACAAAAAAACAACAAAAAAACAAAGAGGGGAAGATTCAAGGATGGAAGCGAATAAAGGAAAATAGAAAGGATACCACTTTACGGCTATAGGGGGGAAATCAACTCAAATATTAACTTGTTTCCATATTCTAATTTATTCTCACCTTATCCACAGGACCTAGAAAACACTGAAATCAATCTCAATAGTTTACCAGACTCTTTAGGAATCATGCAATCAGGGTCACAGTCAGCACTTTGCGGGGCTTACATCGATTTTAGATGACTTTGCAAACGCTCCAACAGGATGGACGTAGTCGTACAGGATGATGACTCCCACCATCACCCTGAGACAGAAGGACACCGTCTCCTCGCTGTTGAAGCGGCTGCGATACTCCCTAAAGGAGGCAGAGGAAGGGAGTTTTTATAAATGTGTAAAAAACGAAAAACAAAAAAAAAACAACCATCTGGAAAAAAAGAATGAGGTTACTGAGCATTACTTACGGCGTTTCCAACATGACTTTACAAACACTGGCCATTGTGCTTAAGCAGTCTGTCGTGTTCTCAATGGGCAGGTTCTTGTTCTAAAGACAAGTGATTAGAAGTCATTATTAGTGGTGCTGAAGTTCACGCAAGTGATCCACAATTACACCAATTAAATAATCCTCTACTAACCTTGAAATTAAAACTACATCAGTGTCTTATGGCCCTTAAAACCTTTACTTAACTTAAACTTCTCCTTATAAATCTGTTTTCCAAATATCATACAATATGTGAAAAATAGTCGTTCTTTTAATGCTTTTAGGATGTTTATAAAACATTCATGAAGCAAAGGAGCAGTAAAAACCCACTGATCTTAAAGTGGCCAAAACAAAAGTACGTTTACATAATTTGATTTAACTCACTTCTAACACATTATTGTATCCCAGGCTTTGGAGACATTATTCAAAACCTTTTTCGTATTGCTATTTAAATGTGCTTTAATTGGGGTTTAAGTGATAAATCAACAACAAGCAGCAAATGACTAGAAAGTGGGAAGAAAATTATACGCTAGTTTTTATTCACTCTTCTTTGTTTAAAACTAGAACCACACAAAGTTTCAATCGTAAAACACAGAGGTGGTAGAATCATGCTGTGGGGTTAGGCTGCAACTAATGATTATCTTGCTAATCGATTCATCTGTTGATTATTTTATCGATTAATCGATTAGTAATCGGATGGTAAAAGGTTCCTGAAAGAAGTTTTTTTTTTACCGAATTAAACCAGGTGAAAGTAAAACTTTTCGTCCTGAGGAGTTCTGGATAGAGCATATTGACGGACAAAAAAGTTTCTTTAATATTAAATACAAAGTATTTATATATTTATTACAATTTTAGTCTAAATTCTGCTCTAAGTGGGGTGATCTGTCAGCTAAAGGTACGTTTCAGAGTCTCTATACTCCAGTTAATGATTAATCATTCACTAAATTAGTTGAGGATTATTTCAATAATCAATTAATCCGACTAATTGTTTCAGCCCTACTGTGGGGCTGCTGTTTTAGGCAGTGATAGAGAAGCTAGTTAGATCTGAATGGAGCGTTATGAAACTGAAACACTGAAAGATAAACTAGAAGTTGCAAACGACCTGAGGCTGATGTTCACCTTTCAAGAGGAAAATTAACTAAACATAAAGCCAGAGTTACAGCAGAACAGTCAGGATCAAAGCAAACTCATATGTGGAGAATCTGCAGCAAGAAGGTCTCTATCACATACCAGTTCAGGTTGTTTGCAAACAAGAAGAATCTAATTTTTGACATCTAGATGTGACGACACACCCAAAAAAGCAGGTTTTGATCTAACAAGTGGTCCTACAGAGCTTTAAACCAGAGGGTCTGAATACTTTGTGAAAACTAAGCATCTTTTTTCCTTCTATTAAACAATAATACCTCATCTTAGTCTGTTAGATAAGTTCCCAGATAACAGCACACGGTCGCTCTCTCACCTCCGATACGAACTTGGTTGTGCCGTCGCTTAGCGCCTTCAGCATGGGAGTGGCGTCGGCGTAGAACAGTGATATCCGATTGGCCAGCTCGTTGTTGACTTCGTTCTCGCCCTCCGCCTGGAAATCAAAGAACATAAAGTCAGGCTGCCTGCGATCATTTAACCCGCAGACCTTTCATCTATTGTTCAGGACACCTGACCTTCATAAAAAAATTCTTATTGGGACCTTCAGCTGACCCTGATATTAAAAAGACCTGCTATCACAGCTAGCCGCCATGAGAAACTACACAGCCAGGCCAAATCTGCATGAAAAAATGTCAAAGTAATGAAACAAAGGTGCGAGTGAATAAGCTGATGCAATCTAAAAGCCATCTCTTCCAGCTTTCACTTCACAATGTCGGCATATTGGAGGGTGGAGATAAAAACCATTAAATTTCTGGTTTGCTCCAGCAGCCTCTGTGGACTGGGTGTGTGCATAATATAAATAGATATTTCATCCAATTAAATAATGACAGGAAAACACTGATATGAACCGCTTCACCCCTTAGTTTCCCAGCTGACTGGCTCGTCCTGCTGCAACACCAAAAAACAGGAACAAGGCGTCTCTTGAAGACCCTGTGCTAAATTCGTCTGCATATTTAAAAAAAAAATAAAATAAAACAACAAGGGAACATTTTCCTGCCGTCAAAAGAAACCCTGACAGGATGAGAACAGATCGCCCCCAACTTTCAAACCAATTCAGGTTTAAACAAATCCTGACAGATGTGTTCAAAGACCGCCTGAGCGGGACAGATGCGTTTCATCTTGGATGTCTGAATGATTCACGCTTCTGAGCGGAGACTAAACCGAGCTGCGAGGAGGGACGGCAGCCGGGGCATCTCTCAGAGCTGACAGGTTCCCAACGATGGCTTGTCTGGGCCCATTTCCCTAATGGAGAAGTTGGGATTGAAAGGAGGAATGCTTGTGTCAGACAGGTCACAGCAGAGAGCAGACCCCGTTCATGAGCTTTAACAAGTGTCAGACCAGGAGAGTTTGATACAAGACGGCGAAGGAATTTCTAAAGGCTCAGTAACAGCAGCTTCTATGGGCTATAAAAAAAAAAACATCTCCTTTAAAACGTTTAGATTAAGATCACATAACATGTTTTGTTTTTTATTAAACACATCGACTCTCTTTTTATACCACAAGTTATATTTAATCCTCAATGAAGCCATCAGAACTAATCAATGGGACAGTTGTGGAAACAAGAGTGGATAAATTAGCAAATGATGACTTCCTGACATGTCAGGCAGGAATAGATCATCAACATGCACCTGGATGTGACGGTTTACAGAGATGAGAAAACAGAAACAGGACTTTTCATAGCAGATATAAACCAGAGGGGTCGGTTAGTCAACAAAGGATAAGAAATGCCTTTATTGCCCCACAGTGGGGAAATTTAGTTGTTACAGTAATAAAAACAAGTAGACAGATGAATACATAAATTAAAAAACACAGAATATACAGGAATATGAAAAAAACAAGTATAAAACTTAAGCTGTACAGTAGAAAAAAACAGGCACCTAAGAAAGGAAAATACTTTTAAGTTATTAATAAAAAAGGTCTATTCAGATAATATAATAATATAAATCAGATAAAGTATTCATCGTCATCATCATCTTTATCAGTAAGACACACATTGAGGAAATTAGAACAGAGCAGAATCAGTAATCGGATCAAAAACCTGAGCTCTGTATTGAGATTACAGCGTCCAAGGCTGGATGAGATGAACACTGAGGGCGATATCTTGACACCTCTTATCAATAAGCAATATTGTGCAACATTTTTCATTGATTTGTCAAAATCCTACAGCTCTGTAAACCACATTGGACTCAAGGAGGGCCTGATAAATATCTAAAACGGCAGTTGGAGGGATCTGTAATTATCAAACTTACAGGTCCCAATGTGTTAAAGCAGATAACATTTGTTCCAATATCATTAACTAAAGGAGTGCCCCAAGGCTCTGTTTTAGGGCCACTTTTATTTACCTTATATGTCAACAATGTTGGTCAGGATCTTATGGATACTCATTGCCCTTCTATGCTGATGATATGGTCATCTACAGCAAAAACTCTTAGTTCCATTGTCTATACATTAGACAATGCTTTTAACATAGTTTATGTTTCTAAAACTGGATCTTGAGAACAAGTTGATGTTATTCTGAAGAACAAAGAACAATCTGTAGATAAGTTCTTCAACTGTGACTTTTCAAGGAGAAGAAAATGAAGCAGCTCAGTTTTTGAATATCTAGGTGTTTTACTTGATGACAATCTTAGCATCAAAGGACTTGTTTAATATTTGGATCGGAAACTAAGATGGAAAATTGTCTTTTACTTGTCATAAATAAATAGTTATTCTTCTGATTCAAAAAGGAAATGTCGCAGCAAATTTTTACAACCTAATCTGGATAACTGTGAACTTCTTATATAAATTTCCAAAGTCAGGCATTAAAATTACTGGACTGTGTTAATCATGCCTCATTGATCTTTATCACGAACTGTAAGCCTCATAAACCCCTTTCCCACTGGTCGAACAATCGGCTTTTAGTTGCAATGGGAACGGCTCACTGACCCGTTTAAAACGGGTCAACGACGGGGGTTAGAATTGCCTTTAAACAGATCGGCTCCAATCGGCACACAGTGGGAACAACAAAGCCGAGTCGACCGATTAATTTTCGTGATACCAATGAGCGCAATGCACGGTCATTAAAACACCACATCAGTCGCGTCGGATTCAACAAGCAGTAACAACTCTGTTTACATACAAGAAATATGGTGCAGCGCTGGTGAGAGATTCAGACATAAGAGAGCGAAACAACAAAGCACATCTACTAATTCTTGGCTTCCTTACATGTTGCTTTCCATTGTTTACTTTCTGGACACGTAGCGGCGGGGGCCACGCTGCTTTCCAGCTGAGGTCAGACTAGACTGTTTTTGCCAGTGGGAAGGGAGCCAAATGCCGACTGTTAGCGCGTTGATATGTTTTCAGTGTGAAGGAGGCTATAAACACCAATGTGAACTTTAAACACGAGTGGACTGGCCAGCATTGGAGAATTTCAGACTCACTACTTGGTATATGTTCATTTATATGGGTATTCTATATCTGATTGCTTCATATCTGTGTGAATATATTCAATTAATCTTCGGGGGGGTTGTTTGCATAATTATAAAAAGGCATCCCTGAATCAAGGCAGTCTGATTGGTCCTTTAAGGAATCTGTTCTGGATTTTATCAAGATCAAATACTATAACCATGAATTGTGTAACTCTGAACCAAAAAAAGATTTGTTAAGTTGTAAAATAGAAAACATTTATTTGATCTCTGTAAAAGAAATTAAACCGTTAGCATAAACAGTTAGCATTTTTCTCAGTCAGAATGATTTTAAATTTGGCGAGATGAAATACTTCAAAGTTGACGGGTGTGAACAGGCTGACCCAATAATTGCCTTGAATTTCCTGCTGCCTACTTTTATAGACAAAATAAAAAACTAAATTGCAGTAGAAACATCTGTAAAAACAGGCCGTTTTTCTGCTTTATGACTCGATAGATAAAGAGATAGAGAGAAAGTCAGGAACCATCAAAGGCATCTAATGAAGGCACCAAAATAAACCGAGGCCTTTTTTTTTCTCTCTTTTTCCAAGATCCTGAAACACTCTTCAGATCATAAAATAAGGGATATATTATCATTTTTACTGAATTTTCCTTTGGGGTTATTAAAATATTACTGAATTCAATTGAAGTGCTTCACCAGGTTCCATAGCCTGTTAACACAAGAGAGTGAGGTTTCCTTTGGACTTCCTGTAAGGATAATCTCAAGTTCTGAACTTTAAAACCAAAAAAGACAGCACGTTCTTCCTCTCAGATATCTCTACATAACTCCTCACGAACCAGAGATAATTGTGCTCACCGGAACATTATTGATCCGCATTCGACTCAGGGTTCTCCTGTAGTAGCTGAAGTCGTTCTGAATGGCAGGATTTGTCATCTGAAATAGAACGGGAAATAAAAAGCAACAATGAGTCGGGATTGTTAGCACAGCCTGCAGCGGGGCGGAGGGTTCGGGATCAAACCCAACGCTCCGCTGTTGTGACAGAACGCTTTAGCCAGCAAAGCAGAAATGCAGCTTTGGGCAGGAATGACAGAAAAAGACCAAGGATACAATTACTGTTTTATTTGCTGAACTGAATTTAAGTCGTCTGACACCAATTCGCCTCCTAATATCCCGGTCCTCCCTCTCCTCTTGTCAGGAAATATTTGGCTTTTCTCCTCGTTTTTCAGGGAATCAGCTGCACAGTTTCTGACAAGAGGAGCGAAGCTAAAGAAACGTGCTGTGCTTCTCGTAAATGAGAGGCACAAATCTGGGACATTATTTACACTCAGAGCTTCACACCTTCTTTAAAACATGAAGCATCTTATTCTGACCTCCTGCTAAAAACAAAGCTGGCCAATCAGGGAGCTTCTTGTAAACTGGTACCACCAGTGGAAGCTCATTATGTGGGTAATTATCCTCATTCCTGTACGAGCCCGTCACTGTCAGAGCTGCACTTGCAGCATGTTAATCCTGCTACAATGGACTGGTACTCTGTCTTTGTCCACTGCTTCCACCAGTGGAGACAGTCTGCGCTGCCAGGGAGGGGCTGTATGCCGCTCAGACGCTCTAACTAGGTCAGAAGCCCATGCATGGATGTGAAAGATTGATGAATGGGCCAGGCATGCCACCTTGCACCCCCTCCCCTTTCATGTTCGATCTTGCCAGGATGGGTAGTGGGTGCTAATTGGGGTGTCGCAGCACATTGCCCCGGGGAGTCAGAAGAGCTGTTGGCATCTCAGAGCAAACGAGTTCGAGTTTACTCGGGTGTTTGAAAGACTCTTGGGTTGACGTGTGAGATTTTGAGCAGCGTTTCATTAGCACTTTATGTCCAATTACAAGCCAGATTGGAGCTCTGATAGTTTCCTGACTTGATCACCAATAGCATCACAAGAGCAGCACCAGGATTAGGATCATCTTCAACTTTTGTTTTTGTAAAAGTCGCTTTAGGGGCCTTTGGTCGGTAAAATGGCAGAATGAAGCAGAGGTTATAGCTCCAGCTGACATCCAGAAGTACCTTCAGCTCGTCAAAGCGCAGAGTGAAGTGCAGGATCTCGGCGAACTGCTTAGCCAGCGCCTGTTCCCGCTCCAGGTGCTGAGTGGGGTCGCTGTACGCCTCATTGGTCAGAGCTCCCAGCAGGCTGTGCAGCGCCGCTTCTGCAAGAAAGAAACATTAAAGATGTTGAGGTCATTCCTATTAAAAAAAGAGGAAAGGTTGTTAAGTGCATGGCTAACTATAGAAGTAAACATACAAATATCTAAGGGAACACAAGGCTCAATACCTGGTGCTTTGAGATATAAAGGAAAACTTATTTATAAATAACATTTTGCAATATGGAAGTTAGACTTAAAGTTAATGACTCCGCAGAGCATCTTCACTTTTAGGAGACACAAACTGAGGCTGCAGCCAAAAAAACAAAACAAAAACAACACCAACAGATGCCCTCACTGCAGAACCCAATGGTCATTCTTTCTTTACTCCTCCTACCGCCTAATTACCCCTTCAAATATATATCTTTTAAAAGATCTGAATCATTTTAAGAAGCTTTCAAAAAATCCAAGAAGATAAAACGAACTACCTAAAACTCCCAGGGTTCAAGTGGATAAAAGTTTACAGGAACAATGATCTCCCTCCTCCTTCATTTGAGGTCAAGAAACGAGTGTCAGACATGATCACGGCACCGTCTACTGCAGCCAAGCGTCAGCCGGCTGAAGCATCCTGATTAGGATGAAGGTTCATAATGGGGTAGCGGCGGTGCCCAAATCACCCGGAGGCCAGTGCCAGTTTCAGGGAGGGGGGGGGTTGCAGGGCCCCTCCTGTTCAGATGCAGATGAGAACATGGGACTAATTATCTTATTGGCATGGAAATGTGAAAAAAGGAGGGGATGGCATGATTTCATTCAAGCGGGATTACACTCATTGTTTTGACGGTGAGTAAACACAAAGCCTGTGTCATGCCTCCACATTACATACCAATGGTCAGATAATTAGCGAGGCATGAGAAGGACCGGGAAGGAGAAGACAAACACGTTAAGGGCGACAACTTCCAAGGAGAATTTACACAAACTCGTCTTTACATGTACGAAAGAAAGAAAAAAAAAGGTAGTCCACCCTTACAACCCAGAGGGGATTTTATTTATAGACGCAGACAAGGCGCTGAGTTCAGTCTGGAAGCTTCAAAGCTGATATAAACCAGACAAGCCGACCGTCTGATACAAGGAGCTTCATGGTAGCAAAGGCACATTTAAACTGATTTATTCCATGTATATCTTACAGCTCGTCCTGATCACCAATCAGGAAATGTCAACATGACCCAGATTCAGACACAGAGCTATTTTAGATAACAGGATAGGAGGACTTTCAGGAGACGGGCCGAGAGCTGGCAGTGCAGCGCGGTAAATTGAGCAGCGTCTGCCATCCGGTAATGACTCCCATCTGTTTGGGACAGCGTCTGCAGTGGAGCGGCTGATTAAAAAATGGCCCGAATGGCGAAGTTTTTGTTTTTTTTCCTTCCCCTGCACCGTCTACGTTCCAGTCAAAACAGAAGTTAGAGCTGAGCTGCTGTTAGCAGAGCGCTGGGAAGATGAAGACGCCTTGAGCTCCGGTCACAGCAGAGCAGGCGAGGGAAGTTTGGACTCGTATGATCTTTACCTTTAGAGAAGGAGACGGTAGGTCGTTAAATAAGCAGCCTCTGCAGAACAATAAAACAACAACACTTCTATCAGCTCTTCATTTTGGGGAACGGCTTTGAGCTTATCGTCTCGAGCATTTTACAATTTGAATGACAAAAATTACAAAGCAAGGATGAAAAATACCCACAGGATGGCCTGCAAACACACCAAACAATAAACCGCTAGTTTGGACCAAACATGATAGCTTTGGAAAACCTGAACCACAGAAAGGCTTTACTTTTATTTCAATTAGCCTTGACACCATCGTTTTAAATGCAAAAATAATCCCACAGTTTAATCACTGGTGTAGATTCATGTATGATACGAAAATGTAGCGTAAAAAAAAAAAAAAAACAAAAGAAACAGCCTTTTATTTTCTTACGAGTTCTGAAAGCCCTGAGTGTTTCTTATTTAGGCTCTATTGGTGGAAAAACTACTGCAATAATAATCCGACAGACGATTGAGTCTCTTGTTTTCAAAATGATCCGTTTTAGATAGAAAGTGTTCTCTCTATGGCTGCGGGTTTAAACAAGTTGAAAATAAAAAAACAAATCATTTATTGTAATAAAACAGCACAAATTATATTTTTAAGGATTATTTTGAGGGTCCAACTATTGATCTGTGAGGGGTGGGCTAACTAACGTCACAAATATAAATCAACATGGCATCACAATGTGGAGAAAAAATGATGAAATTATTTATTTTCCCAACATTGACCAGTTCTAGTCTATCAGATCACATTCCCACAAATAGAATTGAAATTTAAGGTTTTAAATTGACAAATGGAATAAGGAAAAGTTTAAGGGGTTATCACACTTTTACAAAGCATTACGTACATGCAGATAACACATATTGATATTAGAGATTGGCCAATGCAGGTTTTAGATTATTTAGATAACTGATTACCTAACAGAGCATACTTGGAAATAATAATAAAAGACTAAAATATAAATAAAAGCAGCCCCATCCACAGGTAAAAGAAAGTTCTAATCATGAACACAGAAAGAAAAGACATCATTTGGTCTAGATAGCATCTGTTTAAAGTTGCATCAAGTTTACATCAGCAATAGAAAAGCAAGCCGTTACCTTTTTAGTCCTATATCAGCCGACTTTATTTACACTTAATCACTTCAGCCATGTGATGTATATATTCAGGGTATTGCAGAGTGTGACCCATATACAGAGACTCTAAATCTTAGGATAGTCATCCCCCTTTTTCTGCCCGTTTACTGTCAAGGCCACAAAACACAAAGTATATTAAATCTCCCCTAAACTGTTTTACATTAAATAAGCTGTACTTTAGTTGTATTGTCAATGTGCAAAATTGATGTCATTCAGTCATTTTGCAACCAATGCTTCCACATTCCTCTTTATGCACTCAAAGCTTCCTACTAACATCTGTTGCGGCTCTCTCAGATGATTTCAGATTTATTTCTAAAAAGCGTAAAGCTACCCATTACATAAGCGACTCTTCCAATGGCTCTGCTCTGCATGTGGCTCTGCCAGCCTGCAGTAGACTTTCGGCTTCATGCGTTTAAGTCAGGACCAACACGGACCCTGGAGCCAAGAGTCAAGACGGTGAATTAGAGCGGCGTCCGACGCTGAGAGATGACCTACTTTGTTACATAACAGCCGTCGTCCACTGCTTCCATTGACTATATTCTCTGCCATTACTGCCGTCCTGGGGTTGATGCTACTGAGGCGTGACGGGCTCCACCCTCCTCAGAACCAGGGTCACAGGATGATCACAGAGCAGAAAGCCAACATCCCCCCCCCCGCTTCTATTTAATTAATATAAGCTTCAGCACAAGGGTCAAACCAATAAACAAAGCAATCAACATGTTGGTGACTGCAACAGAGGGGTATCAAAATATGCATAGAAAATAACTGTTTGGTTCTTCACCTCAACCAATAATGCCTTTTATAGTGGTCACATCTGAGCCAGAAAATGGTTTTAAAAAAGCCTCAGATGTCCTGCCTCATTTACACGGCATCAGCAAAAGTTTGAGGGAAATCCTAAATGACAGATGAGCCCAAGTCTGCCACCCACATATGCAATGTCCACCCTCCCACACAATGCAATTACTATGGAGAAAGTAGCAGTGATTACGAACCTAATCTCTGGGAGAACTCGTAGAACTTCTTCAGTTTTCCCACCAAAGGAACAACAGCTGCCCACGCTTGCTCCTGCAAGGCCTCATCACTGGGATTCTGGATAGCCTGAAAGAAAAGAACAACGAGAAACATCAGTTTAAAGCACTGCATGCAAAAAACAGGTTATATATATAATCATATAATGATTATTTTGCTAATCGATTCATCCGTTGATTATTTTTCGATTAATCAATAAATAATCGGATGATAAAAGGTTCCTGAAAGATGATTCCAGTTAACGATTAAGAGATTACTAAATTAGTTGATGATTATTTCAATAATCGAGTAATCACGCTTACCTGTTTCAGCCCCATCTA
>JAUZNJ010029673.1:0-15274 GCA_034780135.1 Jordanella pulchra
AGTGAGATTGGCTGCTTAAAGTATCAGCAGCTGCTGTGTGCCGTCTAAAATAAAATAGCTGTAGTGCTCGATTTATTAAGTATTATCAGGGCTCAAGGTTTAAAAAGTGTTTCTACATTTGAGGTGCTCTTAGGTGCAATCATCTTTTTAAATTCAAAACTTTCATCTTGTTCATCTTTTAGCATTAATAAGCACACAGGCACTGTTACAAACATTCATAAATGCAGTCTATTGTATTCTCTCCTTCTGTGGCCAGTTTTTTTTGTTATATATATATGTGTGTGTGCATGAGGGGGGTGGGGGTTCATTGTATGTCTGGTGATTTGTTCCAATTAACACTTGAATATAGTTAAGTTCTATTAGTAAAACGGCACCTTCTTGTTGCTGGTTGATGTCTCCTCTCTTAGCTTCTATGCCATCATACTTGAGGTAAAGTGAAGGCGTTACCAATTTGTCAAAATATATTTTCTTGATACAAGTGTACATGTAGTCATGATGGGATTGAATGTCATACTATTTCTGGGCTTTTGTTCATTTGAAAACCATTATTTGTTTTCAGGGTAGAGTGATTAAAAATATCACACTTTGGGGTTTATTAATTACAAAGGGCTTGAATCACTGCTACCTTAGAACAAGAAGAGTTCTTAGTTCAAAACTAGACCTTGTTTTTTTTTCCATTGAGTTTGGATGTTTTCTTGATGAATGCAGGATTTCTCCCAGAGCACTGCAGCTTCTAACAATAATCCAGATGATTCAGAGTTTTACTGGTTTCTCTGAAGCTCCCTCATATATGTCTACATACATTTTTGTCCTATATGTCTCTGTGCTGCCATGTGACGGAACGCTGACCCACTGTACTCTAGC
Organism: Jordanella pulchra; assembly: GCA_034780135.1. Lineage (NCBI taxonomy): Eukaryota > Metazoa > Chordata > Actinopteri > Cyprinodontiformes > Cyprinodontidae > Jordanella > Jordanella pulchra. The sequence continues at coordinate 865 of JAUZNJ010029673.1, forward strand.
TCTTACTGCCCTCCCCACAACCCTGCAAAGATATGAGTGTTGATAAATGGACAGATTGAAGAACTTGGAGGATACTTTTGATTTAACTGTGAACTAACTAAAATTCACACAGGGCAGAAAATGACATGTCATTTTAACAATCTGCATACACCTCTATATACCATTGACACAAACTTCTGGTTGCCATCAACCTAATGACATTAATCATCTTCTTGATTTGTTCTGGAACATTCATCTGTATTTGAGATCATTGCCTTGTGGGACAACCAACATGTGTCTGAAAAGGGATTTAGTTGGTCAGGAATTATTTAAAACAGTGGAGGGTTTTAATCTCACAGTAACTTCATTTACATTAAAGCAACTTTTACATCAGTGCAAAAAATAACTGCTCGATTAAAACCCCTTGCTGTTCTTAAATTGTTCCTGACCAACCTACTGCAAACCCTTTTGTTTTTGACACACAGTGTGTGACCAACAGAACGACTAAGACAACTTTTAAATCACAATGGGTGGAAGGAAAATATATCAAAGAACTACCTGCTGGACAAGAAAAGGTTTATCTTCAAATATTAGGCATTGTTGCTTTAATGACAAAATTGGAGGTTTCAAAGCAATGCTGAAGAAAGTTAATAAAGCAGTATGATCTGTCCAGTGCGTTGGTGGCAGCATCATGCTGTGGGGTTGATTTGCAGCGGGTGCTTTATACAAACTCAATGACACTCTAAAAAAAATTAATTGAATGAACTTGCCTAACTTTATTTATTTAACTTTTAACTCATACACTTAATAAATTAAGCTGGATCAACTTGATTCAATTACTTGTTCCCAAATTAAGCAATTAATTTCAATTAGAGCTAGATTTTTCTCTTTTGTGTAGTAACTATGTACAAACTCTGACCCTTTACCTCTGGCAACTAAACAGACAGATCCAAAGAGGTATACATTCCTCTTTAAGAGCCAAAAAAATACATTTTGTAATGTCCTTTGACCCTGATAAACAAAAATATTTCAAAGCAAGCTAACATGACAATAAGGAGGTAATAGAAACTCCTGACTCTGGTTTTAATATCTATCGTCTAGATTGACAGTATATTTCCCATAAAAAGAAATAAACCTGTTTTTATTGGGTTGCTATTGCAACCCAATAAAAACATGGTAGCTGCGTCGTCATGGTAGCCTGAGAGAACCACTGTTACACTCCTGGCTGCTCTCTGTCTAAAACCATGGAGATAAAGATGTTGACCTTGAACTAAAATCAAACTCAACAAGCTATGATTTTTACAAAATAAATGATGAACTTTAGCCATAAACAGTTTGAATGCTTTAGATTAATTATTTATTAACTCAAAGTCCTGGAAAAGTTAATAAGCAACTTTGGACTGTGATTGGCTAATATATCCAAATTATGTTTAGGTTATGATGACATGACAGAATCAGTTTTTATATCAAATTGGGGATATCTAAGGTGAGGATGTCTTCAGTTTCCATTTTGTGTTCCAGCTTTTTCCACTTCCCGTGTGTGTTTGTGGGTGTGTGTGCAGGTCAGTGAATGAAACTCTCAACTCCTAACCCAAGGTGGTTTTACTCACATGTTTATGTCTTTCATACCTTGTGGTGCAAAAACTAAACGGATCATGTCTGCTTTATTATTATGAATATTTTTCTATCATTATTATGTTGCTTTGTTTTGGTACATTTTTGTTGTTGTTTTTGTCACTATTTATTTAATTATCATGCAAAATACCAAGATATGTTAAATCTTTTTAATGTAAAAACTATTAAAGAAACATAACTAACATTTGTCTTGTTTCTTAGTAAAATTGTATCACTCTATAACACAAGGAAATCGGTTTGTTTAAATCTCACTTGGTACATAAACATGTTAACCTTTAATATTTTCATTTGTAAAAAATAAAAATTGTGACACATAAAGGACAAGAAAGAACACATAAGAAGAAGGCAAGTGTTTTTGATTTTATTCTTTCACAGGGAAACATTTGCATAACATGCAACAGCATTAAGCATTTGGATGTGCTCATAGACCAGGTACATGATAAAGATTTGAGCGTTTTCGTTTATCATTGTATTTTTCATATATTTTAAAAGTTTGTCTTCACATTATCTTGTGCTGTAGATCTGTTATGGAAAAATGTTTTTTTCTAGAGATACACAAATCTGTTTGCCAATACTTTATAATCAGCCTGGTTCCACTTATTAGCTCTCATGAATCCAAAACTTAAAGAAAATGTAAAATAATAAATTTTACTCTATTGGTTAAGTGCATCACACCTTAGAAATCACACCCTTTTCAGTATAAACAAATATCTAATGACTATATCAACCAATAGCATGCATTTTGATTCATTTTTAGTTTAAAAGAAGTCAGATAAACATTAGGCATATACAAACTGGCGCATTCTTGTCTAAGCTCTTTTTTATGGTATTTAAACCTCATTTTAAGAATCTACTGAACTTTTAATGTTATATGTTGCAGCCCTTAAAACAAAACAATACAGTCTTTTAAACTCAGAGACATCAGCTCAGATCACAAATTAAACTAAAAATTTGCCAGGCAAATGCTTATCATTCAATTTGCTTTTCCATTTCTTTTTTCTATTTGGAGAAAACAGACACTGTCCAAATAAAGCCGATGCTGGGTGGCACATCTGTTTACCATTGCTGAATTGGAAGTCAGTTGCGCATTTGGCTGCAGACTACAGAAGTTTGCTCTTTTCACAACAGATACAATTGGGATTAATTCATTTTGGCACGAATTGCACAACTGAGAAAGAAGCCCTTAGCACACAATACAGACATTCTGATCTCAGAACCAATATAATAATGAAATCATACAGAATTAGCCTCTTTAGTGATATTTCTCACTCTTTGTACAAGAAGTTTCAAATTTCGCACAAAATATTGTAAAATTACAAAATAAATGTGAGAAACTATTCTGTAAAGCCTTCTGTAAAAAGTTACATGAGAGTTTTTCAATTTTTGAAATGGATTCATTGGTCCTAATATATTGAATTTAGTCATTTTAACATGTAACACATAAATACTAAAAGAAGAGAACAGTGTAGATTCTGAAAAAGAGGCCAACTATTACAAATCAAGGTTTCTTATTAAGACTTGTTGAAAAATTATTTTTGCAGTAGCCTGAAATGTATTTATATTATCCCTAATTATCCCAAAACCTCCATATCTACCTGTCTGTCCGCCTGTCTGTACATAAAATGTATTTTTTTTTTCATATTGAAATAATGAAAAGACACCAAGGAGTTATTGTATTTATTGCACACATTTCACAAAAAGACAGTGTTTTTTTTTATTTACAGTTCTATTAACCTTATATACATGTATAGTTTCTAACAACATGGTTGTGCTTAACCTATGTTAACAGGCACCATTTCAGTAATTTATGTCTTCTTCTTATAAGCAAAAACATACCACTTCCTGTTGAATATGTGCTTTCCATCAAGGGGAGGGGTGGCAGCAGAGCGTCTGCAAGCTAATCACAGCACTTCAAATCAAAACCACATGTCTACGTTAACATTCCTAACTCCAGCCTAAGAGCAATGAGCATGAACACTCCTCAAACCTGTCACCTAGGGGTCAGTTTCTTGTGACATCATTGGGCTGGTGTTTCCTGTCAGTCAAGTTTGAGCAACCATGTTAGTAGATGAAAGCTTCTTCTTGGTGCTCACTTGCACAAGGTTCTCATCTCGCCTTGACTTGAATATGCATTGGGAGAGGAGGTTTCACTGATGGGCCCTTTGGGAAAAACAAAGCTTTGCTTTAGGCAAAGAATTACTGCAAACCTTGGAAAAATTGGGGGCAGAAAACTGGTCTTGGTTAGATCTTATCTAAACATTGATACGATCCGCTCAAAGGCTGCTTTTAAGTCAATGTTTGCAGGAAGTTTAAAAAAAAAAAGTGTTTTAAAAATCTACACAAAAATATAGATTTTACTACACTGCACTTGTACTCGTATACTTCTGTTTTTTTCTAACAGTGCTTTAGAAAAAAGTCACGCTCCTCAAAGTTTTTCACATTTTCACTTTAAATTGACTTTATTTAATGTGATATAATGGAATTTTGTGTGTTACACCAACCCGGAGTAACATATAACTGCTTAGTGGAATGAAGATTTTGCATGGTTCTCAGTTTTTTTCACAAATACAATCTGAACTGTGTACATTTGTATTCACACCCCTGTACCTTTAAATAAAACCTAGCTCAATTTTTCTATGAAATGCTAAATACTCAACCAGGGGTGGATAAATTAACAGATAAAGCTTATCTCATATTGAATGTGGAAAAGCTTGTGAGATCCACAACTCGGAAGCAATAATCTGAAAACTACAGAACATTTGGTTACTCTAAAAATGGCAGAAAGAAAAATAGGATGTTTAAGGGAGCCATAAGAAGACAATATGAAGGAAAGCTGCGCAACCCTTGTGGTTAAACACGGCGATAACAGCAGAATTCTTCAGACTATATTTTAATAAGTAGGTGATTATAACTACATAAAGAAAAACAATGATATGAAATGTGACTGAAAAACACTGTGTTGAGCTAGAGCTTTGGCACGTCAGCTGAACAGCAGACTTACAACTGTAGTTACTTAGACCAAAGCATATACATTTGTCAGGTTGGCCTAGTCAAAGTACAGACCTAATCAAACTAGAGAGTCTGTTGTAAGACATGTAGATTACTGTTGAGACAAGCTCTCCATTTAGTCTAATCAAGCTTGAGATATTTTACAAAAAAGAATGATGAGGACTTATAGACTGTTGATATGCATCTACAAATAAATTAGGATTATTTTTGCAATGTATTGACTAGACAGGTCTGACTGTGATTAAAGTATTCTTTTTTTTATATCCTGATGAAGCAAAAGACTTTGAAACAATTCACCATTTTTCTAATTATTCACATGTTAGTGCTGGTCTTTTACATAAAGTTCCTAAAAATAAAATGAAGTTTGTTGTTTCAACATAAGAAAACTTTGAGGTGGATGAAGATTTCTGTAGAATGCTCCACACTTTCCAAAGTGTGCTGGGAATAAAGAAACAAGATAAAGATAAAGGGAGGAGCCTATACTGTAGTAAGTAATACGTGACATTTTGGGGGGGTGATCAGCAGCAGATGCAGTGAAATGAAATGAGAAGAGACAGCAGCAGGGTCTGGTAGCCTTTAGAGCAGGGTATCCCAGGCCTTGCCTTGACACGGGCAGGAAGCATCTGCTTTTCTACAACCTGTTGGGTAACTATTGAATTGGAATTCTGACCAAAATACCAGAGTGCAGACTGCTTCTGCAAAACTAAAGCAAGTTAGGATGCCACCTGAATATGTGCATTTGTTACATTTCTAAACATAAAGTAAAACGGTAAAATACGATTAAAACTTTAAACAATACCAGGTTGACCTTTTAGTGATTTGCTAACCGATTTTACAAACCAGAGTCACCACAGACTAAAGTGCACATCGTCCCAAAGCAAACAGCTGTGTCAGATTAAATATTCATTCACATCCAAATGTTATGTGGCTTCTGATTAGCTCAAGAACAGTGAGCAGGAGTCTGGGTGTGGTAATTAAACAAAAGAACATCACTAATCTGAAAAGTTATTTTACCTGGACAAACAAAGGTGGTGTAATGAGTTTTCCTTGACTGTATTTTGCAAAATGTCATATTCATAAATATGTGGGGGTAGATTAGGATGATCCCTTCCAATTCCAGACGGAATTCAGATCAGGGTGTAAAGCAAGGTCCATAAGAAAATAGAGAACTCAGCCTGGTCTGCAGGAATGTGACCAGCTTTCACAGATTTCTGTCCCCAAATCGACAGAACAACTTACTCCTAATTTAAATAGGGTCCACTCTGCCAAGCTATCAACTGCGCAACAAATATGAAACAGTTATAATTAATAGGAGCATTTATACTGACTCTGCGTGGCAATGGCAAAAGGATGATACACAAACAGAATTCGAATTGATCCTATTCTTGTTGGACACTGCTGCCAACCCCCTGTAAATATTAAGAAATGATGTCACAGCATCCAGAATTTCTAAAAAATGTACTAAAGATGGCCTTCCTTCTATGTACATATTAAACTATCAACTGTACAATATTACATCATCATTCGGCTGTATATTTTAACGTAGATAATAACTTTTACCTTAAATACTGAACATTCAAAGCAAAACAAAAACAACAGATTTAGTTTGTCTGAGCACAATGCTCACTCATTGTACATATAACTCCTAAAAATATCTTGATGCCCATGAATGAAAAGTGAAGGACTATTCTATGGAAGGAGTTATTTTAGTCTGACTTCTGCTTTGCTCACAGGCTTATAATCCACAATCTGCACTTGCTCCTTGGAGTTTCTGTGAACTTCACATTGCAGCTAATATAATGTATAAGGAGGCAGAAAAGTTCACAATGGAGCTACTTGGATTGGTGCTGCTTTGAAACATACTGTCCGACATCAGTGTCTGACCTCAAATATACTAACCTTGGTTAAAGATCAAACATTTTCATAAACCCAGTCCTTAACTAAATGATCACTAACCTCAGATCTTTTTTTGCTTTTTTTTTCCGATCATCTGTTTCTGGGAGCTAAAAAGGGACTTGGAAAAGAAATACTAAAAAAGACATTGTTAAAGGATGAGTGTTTGTGGTAAAAGGATGGTAGAGATGTAGGGTTTAGTATTGCTAAAAATCAACCACAAAAGCTAAATCTAACACAGGTTTTGCATGTAACAGCGGGACTGTGTGTCTCTAATAATTTTTCTTTCTTATCGTTTTTCCTTGATGCACAAGTTCAATATCCTCCTCCTAGCTGAGTTTTTCCAAACTTCCTCTTATTAAGCCGCAAATGGCTAAAAGCTTTGACTGATTAGAAAAGCAGCTGTGTGCCATTTAGTAGGAAGATGGAGCTCTATGTCATTGCTGTACTCTGGAACTTTACAGCTGGTCTGCTCTGTTTTTTGAGCTTTAACATTATAATCAGCTTTATTCTGTTCTCTCTGTTGTTTGCTATTCGTTTAAAGACCTAATGATTGATGACCTCTTTTTTTTTTTGGAAGAAATCAAGCATGGCTAGGAATGGGTCAGTAACAGATTCCTACCTGATAAGTAATTTATGAGATGGTACCACAGCTATCATATTTTCAACACAATGTTTGAAGCAAGAATTTACTAAGTGATCTGTTGTTTGTTTGATTTTTCTTTCTTTTAAATAGAAAGCAACACATATTCTTAGTGCTACTAAAATATTTTTCCATTTTGTGGTATATAAGTAAAAGGACCTAACTACAGTATATGTATGGAGTGACAAAGTGGCATTCATTTTGAAGCTATAACTTTTAAAAATTCTTGATATAGATTGATACCTATAACTCGCCTTTGCATAAATTTGATTGCAATTTTTGCAGGTCATTTTATGTTTATTAAATCTGCCAAGGAGGTTATGTTTTCATCGGCTTTAGTTTGTCTGTTTATCTGTTTTCAAAATTACAAAAAAAAAAATTTGGTAATGATCCAGATCATGTGCGAGTTTTAGCTATAGGTGTAAGTCACAAGTTTTGCTTGCCGGAGATATGTGTTCTGTGAGTGCTTTTCTAGTCTGACTCTTTGTTGCTGATGGATTTGTACTTACAGACAGACTCCAGAATAGTCTGTTTTGTGTCAGCCAGGCAGAGGTTTGCTGCATTTGCATTTAATAGTGCGTCAAATACTGCAGAGATGGAAACAGGAAGTAATTTTGACATGTAATCATCTACGTTCAGGATAGGGAGAACACAACTGCACTTCATAATTCTATCCATGTACTGCACTCTGGATCTAAGGTTCTTGACATTCTTCAACCCCATGTCAGCTATCCAACCACCATGATGGTAACATGTGTTGTTTGGACTTCGGTCCCTCATCTCCTTCCTGTGAAAACAGAACCATAAAAAAAAGAGAGTCAAAATGGTGCAGTTTCATTCCTTGAAAACATGCTGATAAAAAAAGAAACGGACATTATCTGAAAGTACATTCTGTTCCTAGCTTTAGCAGTCGAAACTTGATATGCTGTACACAAACCGTCGAGTCATGGTTGACTTTTAGCATTACATATTTTGTCCAAAATGCTGTCTGTAGCAGTTTTGCAATCATTTAAATCTGGACATACCTCCAGGGTTCCCTGCGGTCCAAACTTGCAAGTTGACTCCTGCTCTGAGAACCTTTGAACAGCCTTTATACAATTACCATATGCTTGGTATTACCATTCTCTCACTTTGAGAGCATGCTACAGTGTGACTGGAATTTGACCTTAGCCTCTTTAGCAGGCATTTCTTTATAATACTAAAACCGGATTTTACCATTATTTTTAAAGCAATCACAAAATGCTTATGAATTTTACATTTTGTTTATTCTATAGCAGTAGCACTGGTGGATCTTACACTTCTAAAACAGCAGCTTCCTTGTGTATTTTATTGAGAATTAAGATCCTTCTTTGACCACTATATTTCAAAAATGTTGCAGACCTATCCTAAGCATGCATATTCAAAAACAAGGGTTAGAAGCTCTAATAGGTAAAACGCACTCTGCCTTTCTGTTAGTTACTGAAGTCTGGCTCTTGCTCACTCTCTTGCAGCCTGACTGAGTTTTAGGCAAGTCTCAACATATATAGAATACAGTTTTAATAGCTTATTTTGCTTTGGTGCTTTATATTTTGCTTAATGTTAAACATCTGACTGATACAAAAAATTGAATTTTGTCTTCTATTAGAGAACAAAGTTCCATACCATGTAGTATTGTTGAATCACAGCCTGGTAGAATTTAGCATGATGCATTTAATGATCCGAAAAATGATCAGTTTGGGTGATCAAAATGAAAATCTTTTAATTCCATTCAATTGCAGCTTTTTCCCATCCATTCCTGTTCTTTTCTAACTGTCTGTTTGACATTGAGGTTTTGCATAGGGAAAGGTGTTTGTCAGCTGAGTTTACCTGTTGCTAGTTATGTAGTCGATGGGTTTAACTTTGGATTTTCCAACTGCTATTTTTACACAAAGACATTAATGCAAAAGACTATTAGGGTTAAGCACATATATTTTTAAGAACTCTTAAGATATGTTAGTACTCCAATGTCATTTGCTTTAAGACAATAAAAAATTCTTATGTAGAATAATTATGAGCTTTAAAATGAAATAGAATTGCTTTTCTTGGTGGAACATTTGCTCTAGTAAAAAGAAAAAAAAAGGAGCTTCACTCAAGTTGTTTTATTTGGCTGGACTCTGATTGTGGCTGAGTCATTCCACTTTAGGGTAATCCACATTATGCCAAGATGAGACTCTCCGGATTATACAAGACTTATCCCATCAAACCATGCGAAAATAATCGCTTTGACTATGTGGGAGAGCAAATCCATCTCAGGAGAGTTTAATGTCCCGTGTGACTTGTCGATTTATGTGTTTTGCTCTCCCCTCAGTTTGGAAGAACATGACAAATCATCCTAATAATTTTAAACCTTATCAGAGCAGCACATTCTAAAACTGTGAAAGCAGCTAGTTGACATATTACCTCGTATAAAAACGTAACTAGAGCAGTATTTCTCTAAAGTCTCTGAATTCCATGAGTTATGGTGGGATCCAATATTTTTTTAAAGATGCATTTTAAAGTTCAGATTTATGTTTTAAATCAAGAGAAGCAGCATAGTAACTTGTTTATAGTGTAGAGGCTGAGTTTTTGTTGGACCTACCTTTAAAGCTTCCCAGCTGTGGATCTTTAGAGCAGAGGTCCTGGAGTCCTTGCCCCCGCTGCTCTGAGATGAAGCTGTCCTCCAGTCCTAGGGGCCTGGCAGCTCACTGTTTTTCCAGTCAACAGCTCTGATTAACTAATGGCTGACAGATGAGGATGGCAGGTTTGCAGGAGGAGCAAGTCTACATTTAGTGTTATATATTTTTTTTTATTCCCTTCTATTCAACTGTCGATGTAGTTCAACTGGGGAAGCATAGCTTATATGGCTGTGATTCTCTTTCTTCCTCCCTTTTTTCTTCCCTCCTGCTTTCTACTCCACTAAGGTGGGGCTACCCACCCCTCCCTTTCTCACTCCCAGACCATCCTCCCCACCTCCAGCATGTTTGCATGTCTCTTCACCAAGGAAGGTTTGTTATCATTTATGAGTACGTGTGCAGAGAGTATCCGCTGTGCTCAGGGCTAGTCACTCTGCTTTGATGTGCGCCGTCAGCTGAGAGGACCCTGTGTTTAAAATGCCAAAGTAATTGCAGCATGCAGGATGCATGTTTGTGCAGCGTTCACCACTGCCCGCAGCGACAAGAAAAGGCAGAGGGTGGCTTTGTTTGAAATAGTGCTCCGACATTTATCAGTTTCAAATGAATAGTAGAGTATCAGTATCAGTTTAATTCTGTGAGGTCATCATCAAACTATGTGCTTGGTGTTATGCAGTTCTTCTGAGGTCATAATTAGTACACAATGGTACATTATGTTTTTTATCTGGACTGGAAGTTATGCATCTTGTGTATTTTAATCCAGCTCTCCCTCTTTGTAGTGGCTTTGTAGAGAGGGGCTCACTCGTCGAAAGGAAATAGGTGCCCTAATTACCACACAGCCACATGGGAATCAAAATCTCTTGAAAAAATGTTGTGAGCCATCTTGGACCTTTTTCTTCATAGCTGTCATCAGGTTGTCTGGTTTTTATTCATTATATTTTCTCCTCCCTGGGTGCTTATTAATACCAGATGATTCTCACAAAGGTTGTCCGTGAATCTTTTCCTCTCTCAGCCTTGGCCTCCGTCATTAACAACAGTTCTCTAAGTAAGTGCTGTGTTTACAGGTTAAATAGCCGGTGGCTTTCCCTCAGTGTGAGAGAAGCTTGCCAAGAGCTTTTGAAGAAATCTGCTTTGGCCTTTTTCTGGGTGGTTAATAATAAACTTATTGTGTTAAACAAATCACAACACTGCTGTTATTACAATATGTTTACATTCCTCTCTGAAAATGTTGAAAATAGTTTGTTTTTTGATCAAAGTTCTTAATGAGATTAAAAAATGTATTAAACAGATCAGCAAAAAAAAAAACAAACAAAAAAAAACAATGTCTCTCTAGACACAGGCTTTAACTCAACACAGTGCAACCAAACCAAATATGCAATTTTTCATAAATGAAGAAAAAATAACATTGAACATGTGAATTTTATCACTGGTATTTATACACACCCACCAGGTGAAGCCAGATTTTTGCACACAATCTTTTTCTCACGATCTAATTCTAAATCAAACTTAAGGCTTTTTCTGTTTATTTCTGTTTTTTGAAAGATAAATTTAGCATCTGTTTTGCTACCTCTGCTTAAGTTACAGTGTGTGAAATAAATGTTTTTTTCTTTAGCATTATCTCTGAATAGTATACTAATCTTATAAAAAACGTAAAATGATTTTTTTGTGCATAGAAACAAAATGAACCATTTTGAGGTTATAAATGTATTCTAAAACAAATTACTCGCACTATGATTATTTCCAGCCCTAATAATTCCAACAAATGTAACTGAGGAATTTTATTACTACTACATTGGTTTTGTGTTTTGGAATATTAAGGACCTTTTCAGATTTATCACTTTCATACATGTGTTTTATGGGTTACTGTGACATAAAAAACTTCCTTTAATACCATTTCTCTTAAAAATTGGCTAAACGAGAAAAAAAAACGATTTAATTTAGATGAATGGATAGTGATCTTTACAAGTTCATATTTATGTTGTTCTTTTTATATATTGATTCCTTTTTTTGATTGTCTGAATCTTGATGGCCCTCTACCAATTCCCTAAGAGACATTCCTTTATTGTGTATCATTGTTTATACAATAATGACCTCAAAGTTTTTTATGCAAATAGCTGCAGTACATGGTTTATTCCTTGGATTTGCTCCTAAGGTTGATTAAAGTAAATTTTTCTACCAAAAAGTATTATAAATACAGTAAGATAGGTCTACAAAGCCTCTGTATTAGAGGTATGCCAGTCTGTTTTCTACTTTTTAATAAGGCTTCCTAATAATTGACGGTGCTGTATATCATATGATCTCTCGCAACTGAATTTGATTTATTGAGTGATGTTACTGACAAATAAGTGTGCTATTATTATTGAAACAATTTGATGGAAACTGCGGCTTCTTATCTTTACAGTGTTCAGTGAGCTGTGGCCGTGGCACCAAGCAGCGGGAGATAGCCTGTGTTTCCCAGAACCAAACCCGAATAGAGGAAGCCCACTGCAGTCATCTGCCTCGGCCAAGAACACAAAAGGCCTGCAGAGCTCGAGGGTGCCCTGCCTGGAAAGCCAACAGGTGGCGGGAGGTATGTTTGGTCTTTCTGCTCTTTCCACTAGCTTTGATAATGAAAGCCTACTGATCTGGCAAGCTAGATTATCACAAACAGAGTCCTAGCAGTGGAGATACAGGCACAAATACAACGGAAAGTCTTCCAGGGGCGACAGATGTTGAGCATGCGCATGCACAGGGCACCTGTATAATCACAGCTCAGTTTACTTCTGTTCAAGAGTACTGTCTCTTTTTTTTCACATGCATGACCCAAACACTGCTGGTCTGATTCAGGAAACTGTTTATAAAGTGTGTGTGAGGTTTTCATTTCAAGTTTATAATACTCTGGCAAAGGGTTAGAAGTCCTTCTGTAATCAAGCTTGAAGCAAGACATACACTCAACTCTTGTATTGTCTTGTACACACAGTCTTAATGGAAGAGGAATAACTGAGGTTTAGGTTTGTTAGATACAACTTAATGTGACTTCTAAAACAGGCTAAGACTGGATGTTAGCTATTGCATACAGTATGATAGGAAAAATGAATAGCTCTTTTAATTCTAAAGTCTTTATGTGGGTGGATCTTCTTTCCTAGCCCATGGACTTGAATGATATAAACTATATCAGTGCAGCTCTTGATCTATCTTTAGGGTTAGCTTCCTGCTGGAAAGGGAACCTCTATCAAGGTCTTAAGGCCGGGTTATGCTTGCATCCAACTCAACAATCTTCAATGTTTCATTCTGTTGCATCAGCTGTGTAGAAGTGACTGAATGTGTATGGTAAGAAGATGTCCCGATTTGTGGAGGACAACACCACATTTTTCACCTATGACAGTCATTGCAACAGAGCTGTGAACACAAAATACAAATGCTGCGCTCTACGTCACGACCAACCTGACCACCATGCTTATAACAGAACAGAGCAAGAATGAGAATATTTACCAAAATTAATGGAAACTACAAGTAAAGAAAAGGAAATGCAATGACAAAAAAGAGACTGTTGAATTGTTTACTTGGGAGAGGCCAGTAAAGGAGTTATTTTTTAGTTTCGTACAAGGGAAGGACGATGTAAAGCAACACTTTAAAAGTGAGTCAGACAAGAAACCGAACTTGAAAAGCCACCTATGTTCCGCATTTTCAATCATTGTTCCTCAAAAACATAATTCTTGTCACACATTTGTTCTTTTGAAGCTCAAAGAGGGTTGCTTTTTCACTTGATCTGTTTTGTGTAATCCTAAGTTCCTACCATGATTAAATTAAAGGGTGAATTGAAATGTTTTATTGATTGAATAATTTTAATTCTGTCCAATTTGCTTCAGCCCACTCTTGGTCTCCAGACAAACCTCTAAGGGGGCAATCTTGACTGGTTCACCTTGCAATTCTGTTTTATTTTGTCACTGTGTCCTTCTTTCTGTTGGACTCATGACATTCCCATTTAATCGCTACATAGGTCCAGCTATCCATTTTAATGAGATTAAATTTCCTTGAATTCATGAATTTCTGTTGGACGCTAAATTATGTCCGATGTGTTCAGCCCTGTAATATTTTTAGCTGTTTTAAGTATTTTTGTTATCTGGTTCAGTGTTTAGCTTTACTCCATCTCCCTATCAACCTGATCTGCCTTTCTTCAGGCTAAAGAGACCCTGCCCTACAGCATGGTGCAGCGCATTTAGGGTGATGTACAGTCATCTTCTGCCACACATAGCAATTTGCATTAAGGGCAAGAATTCCAACTTTGTTCTCATTTGTCACTTGTTTGGCATGTTTTCTGTATCCTCTACATTGTGGAACATTTTTAAAGGGGGTTTCTCATGGCCTTCTTTCAAAAAGGCATTTCTGCTGCTCTCCAAGAAAGGACAGATTTGTAGAACGGATAAATAACAGGTGTCCTGTCCCTAGATGGTCCCACCTAACATGTGGATCATTAAAGCTCCTCTGTAGCAACCAGGAATCTCTTAGGAGTCTCGCCTGACAGTCGGTTGGTATGTTTGCGGTTTTGCCATACTGTTTTCATGTTTAGATGTGATGGATGGATGGATGGATGGATGGATGGATGGATGGATGGATGGATGGATGGATGGATGGATGGATGGAT
>JAUZNJ010029674.1:0-15272 GCA_034780135.1 Jordanella pulchra
ATTTTTCCTGCTACTGGAAATACAATTTCCCGAAGGGAGTAATCCCAAGGGATTAATAAAGTCAAGTCTAAGTCTATATATATATACATACATATATATATATATATATGTATGTATATATATATATGTATATAGATGTATTTGTCTCACAGAATTAGCAGAAAAAATGGAGAAACTATGAGAATGAAATCTTCATTTCTCTGTTCTTACCTGCAGATTGTAGATGGTGTATTAGCAGGAGAAGCAAGTCATTCTCAGTAAAGAAAATAAAATAATGCTTGTAAAGTGGTGTCACCTCAGGAGCAGCGGATGTGTCCTGCGTGTAATTCATTGTCAGCTCTGTGAAAACACAGTCCAATAATGGATGTGCCTGTCTGCAGGTGCGCTCCATCAGTCTGAACGTGAGGAAGAACGTCTCTCTGAACTCGCTCAGTCAGGACATCCTGCTCAAAGAGTTTTCCACCATCTCCTGAGCCTTCAGACTCTCCTTCATGTGCACGTGGACACACACACACACACACACACAAACTAATTACACCCACAACAGACCAGTACTTGGTGGTTCTTTCCATTTCCAAACTGTGTCCAAGAACTGAGCGAAGGAACCTCCCTGCAGAGACAGACCGCACATCGACTGACACCAATCTGAACTCTTTCCAGACCTTCCTTCCCTCCCTCTGCGGTCCTTTACATGTCTGACCACAATCAGCAGCGCTGGCTAGACTGTTACCTGACAGCGAAACAAAGTGTTTCTTCTGGTCTTCAGTTAATCCCAGTTTATGATTTACTGAAGGAACATTCTGTATTTTCCCTAAGTTGAGGTGATGGTGACTGAGCCATTTTGACTTTGATGACTCTTCTTTGCCTTTACAGCTGGATTCCTGGTGAGTGAATGTACAAAAAAAAAACCTCTTGGTTCTGATTTTTTATTTTTGTTTCCGATAAAGCATAGAACAATTAGGTGATTGCATTAAGTATGCCGTGAAGTGATTAAAAACAGACTACAGCTAATGAGAAATGCCTCCTGTTACATTCATTTCTCTTCATATTAGCCATCTAACCGGGAAGTGTTGAAGTGGGCTTTTTGCTCAGGAGGGGAAACTACTGGTGTGTGTTTGGCTCTAATTAAGACCTTGAAAACTGATTAAAACTCATTAAGATGATTATTTTTAGTTGAAAACTCATACTTATTATGCAATTTTATCCATTGTGAAGTCTCTGTCATCTCTAACTCCTGTAGTTGTATTTATGTTTTTAAAAAAAAAAAATAAAGATTCTTAACCTACTTGATTTGTGCTCATCTGACCCTTCAACAGGTCTCGGTCTACACACTCTCAGCCTGGCCCTTCACAGTTTCACTGCCATTTATCCCCACATACTGCAGGAATGAAAGACGTGCCTTCGCTTGATGAAGGATGCCTTGAAATGAATGTTTTTGTCTCAAACTGTTTGGGATGCCCTTTGGACAAATATGAGATGTGAGGCTTGTCTTTAGGGGAAGTTGTGTTTCTCTCCACCTTGTGAATAACTACTGCTTTTATTTAGGTGCAGTGTTTTTAAGTTATGGTTTATCATACTTCCTTAACACAACAGGAACCAGTATCTACATTTCATAAAACTAAACCCAGAAGAGAAACGTTAAGATTGTTTTCCACCAAACAAAATCATATCATGGCTTATGGCATAACACTAGGAATATATAGGACTTAACAGAAGAATGTCTTCAGAGGAAGAAAATGTAAGCTTATAAGCCACACAACTGAGCTTTTAATCAACATATTCTCCCAGCTGTAGCTCCTCCAGAGTCACCACAGGTGTCTCACCTGCTTCGATTTTTAATATTTACCTTTTGTCCGGCCTTTCAGTTAAGGTGGGTGGCCTTTTATTGGTAAATTGATAGATGTGTCAAACTATTTGTATTTTTTGAAATGATTGATTAGACAGTTACTTTCTGAATGAAAATATATGGAAACGTAATATGCCAACATCTATTGACTATTTCTATTTATCCTTGCAGGCTCATGGTGGGTGGCCAGTTCTATCATCAGTGACATGGTGACATGAACCCTGAAGTGACAAAAATAAATGTCCAGTGAAATGAACTGAAGTGCTGACCTGGTTTCTAGATTTTAGCATCACTGATTAAAACCAGTGTATTATTCTCTGATCTACAAGTTTGAGCGCTGTAAGTTCACGTGTTTGTGCCGATGACGACAGCCGAGCCTGAGCGTGTTACCCTGCCTCCGCATTAATGCTGCTGTGTATTCATGTTGCTTCATTGGAGCATATCAGCCTTCTCATCAAATATTCATTTAAGGAGAGATTACTTCCTTTGTCTCAACCCAGTCTCTACATCATACTTTAATCAATTTTGTCTCTGTATTGCAGCTTGGGAAAAAAAAAAAAAAAACTAGCTTTACCTGTTTTTGAGACAGAGGTTTATGACATTTACTGCTGTTCAAATGTGCAGTTGAAGTCAGTTCATCTGTCAGAGGATTATTTTTCAGTGTTTTGCCAACAGCTCTCTCTCCGCTTTGTGTGCAACTCTGAGCATCAGTCAGAGCTTGTTGTTGGTTATCTGTCAGCTCTGCTTTCCAGTGGTGCTAAACTTCTCAGTAAACCTCAAGAGACAAACACCATCAATACCAGTAGATTTACCAGTTCTGAGAGCAAGACACATAATACTTTCAAAGACCTACCAAATGTCTTTTAATTCTGTTCTACCTTTAGCCTCCCTTCTTTTTAATTCTTCATACCACACAACGCCTCATTTTTCTGCTGTTCCCTTCTCAACATTTCTGCTTTATCTCAGTCTTTCTTCTGTAGTTCGTGGATTATTTCTCTCTCCACCATCGGTCTTTTGATAGCGGATAGTAATCCCTCACTCGCCTGCCTATCCTTAAAAAAAGCCTTCTGCTCATCCCCAACAAGCATTAGTTTGTTTTTTCCTGGTAAAGGGATTTCTTTTTTCTTTTTTGATGTTGCATAATTTTGTTTAAAGGATATTTTAAAGCACCTGCAGATTAAATAGTTGAAGAGGTTCACTGAGGATGGGATACTCAGAAAGCAGCATTTTGGTTTTTGTTTCTGTTCTCTTGCATAGAATTACCTTTTAAATATTTCTTTTTTAAAATCCTTTTTTGCTTTGGATTTCAATTTTTAACAACAGATAATCCATAACAGTAAACAAAAGCTTGGTGCCCTCCAGTTCAAGTGACAATTTGCATAGAATATATTTTAAATCACTTTAGTGCATCAGAATCCTGAATTCCTTGAGGATAAGAAATCCTTTTTTTTTAGTTTTTTAAAGCAGACACCCCCTCTTAATCTTAGGTTAAAAGGCATCTTTGCAGTAATATAAAAGCACTCTTTACAGTCGTTCCTATGGTCCAAACTTGATTAGTTTAAATGAGAACATTTGTTATTATATCAGTTACACAGTGTACACAAATACAACGCAATTTGTGGTGTAAACCTGTCTTAAGAACATTTATAAGATAAAGCAAAACTGTTCTAAAAGGTGAAAGATATATATAAACTAAAATACATAAACATTTAGGATGAGACATTTGTTTATTGCACGTGGTCGGCAGCTAAAACAAGACATTATAGTTTAAATGTTTGCATTTAACAAGGCTTTAGCCCTGCTCTGTTCTGGCAAGCCCTGACTGTTTCATTTCTAGATTTCCCCGTTTGAGATGTAAGGAAAGCCTTCACAAAGTCAGACTTTACTAAAAACGGACTGGCTGCCTTGGGTTCAGTGTCTAGCGATGCAAGCAAACAGTTTTTTATGAAAATCCATCTACTGCTGTGAGCTTTGAGGTTGGAAGCCTCCTTTCTGGGACCCTCCATAATAGCATTATTGCTTCTAATGAAGAACTTTGATAGAATTAAAACAGAAACTTTGTCAGGTATTAATAATTTTGAGCTTACCTGTATATCAGCAGTAGTAAGCAGCACCTCAGTTAGGAAATCAGACTAGTTCCTACATCCAAGCTCCAACTTTTGTGACGACCTGAAGACAGCATGATGATATCGGAGAAACCAGCAGGAGCTAATTATCGTGGTGCCAACTGCTGCTACCAGTACAAGACAGTAATGGGTTTCTGTCTATTGTATTGATTCAAACACTAAAGGAACATGTTCCCAAATACAGTGGAGCAGTTCTCTGTGCTGCTTTATTACTGAGATAAAAACCATCAGAGGTGCTGATAAATAGTTCATACAAGCAACTATCACTGCATTTCATTGATGTGGCAGCCATTATGGACCCTAAGCTCTGAGCTTCTCCACCTCCTTGGCTTTCCAAGTCTGAATTACTCTTTACTGCAGTCCCTCTGATCAATGGCTTATATTAAAGGGGACAAAAGTTGAACGAAAAAAGCAATCAGGGAATGAGCGTTCCCAGAAACATGAATCCATTTTATCCAGCTTCCTTTGGGAGGATTTTCTTTTGACGGTTTTCTGTGAATTGTTGCAGACTAACACGTTTCTGTCTGCAGGAACTGGTTGGTGATTGCAAATGTATGCAATCAGGTAAAGAAATAATCTGGAGCTGTTGAGAGGCTTGTGGTAATCACATAAGAGGATTAGCAAAGGTTTATCATTAAACAAAGAGCAGGGGGAAGTTTTTATATGTACCATATGATCCAGTGTGAAACCTCATAACTGTAAGCTATGTTTATGATGGTTTCCAAACTTATTTTGCTCTTGTCACTCAGCTTATCAACTATCTTAAAATCAGACTTTTGCACAAAAGTATTTAACCCCTCAAAGCGTTTTTTTTTTAAATATTCTATCAGATTTAAGCCACAAACTTTCTTTAATGTGATGTTCTGCCTAACTTTAATTAAATCACAGTTTTATTACGTTATAGATGGTTTCCAACATTTTCAAACAACAAAATATGAAAAAGAGTGAAGTACATTGTATTTAACTCTCCTCACTTTGATACAGCTATATTAAATCCAATTAATGAGTCATCTAGAGTCCACATATGTCTCATTAAATCTCCAATATAATGGTTATGTAAAGGCGTCAGAGGCTTTATTGAGAACAATTGTCATGTTTAAATGGGATATTGGACCTAAATGCAAGCAGGGAGGAAGTAGACTCAGGTTGAAATGTAGTTTAAGGAAAGAAATGCAGAATAACAAAAACAATGGAGCTTTTTATCACTTACAGTTTAACGCTGACTATGTAAGAACAGGGCCCAATGGAAGGAACTGGAAGGAAGTGATTGTAGAGAGGCTTAAATCATGGAGAAGTGAATACTGGCATCAGGATCGAGTCTAATATATACAGTGTACTGCAGTGGAGTCTAAGCATGAGCAGCAGAGAATCACAGCTCAGTTGGGAGAATCTGATAAAAGGGAGATTTAGTTTAGCTCTCCACAAATCTAGATAGATGGAAGAGTGGCTTAAAAAAGAGAAATCTCAATATGCAGCAGACTATGTGATGGACAGAAAGGGCTCTGCTCAGATAACTGAACTTTTGGCAGCGTCATGCTCTGGGGATGCAGAAAAACTATTTTATGGTGAAATGACTGAAATGACTAGAATAGGTTGGATTTAAAAAGGCACTTCAAAACTGAAACATATCAATGAATAGTCCAGTCAAAGTTCAGATATGAGCCAAATAAAAAATCTTTGGCAATTGCTTACATTCACAGCCTTTTTTTTTCTCTCTCTGTCCGAGTTTGACAAGCTTTGAAAAAGGAGAGTGGAGCAAGGAAATATAATTAAAACTTTTCAAGACGTGCATCCCAGGCAGACATTCTGAAAAACGGACAGCACTGATCACAGCTGGAAGCAATTTTGAAGAAAATGATGCCTCCTTTTCAGGGATTATTTTGCATCGGTATGTCATTCAACATGATTGCATATTGAATTTCAGTATGTGGCTCTTTGTAAAATGTCTTGTTAAAGTTTGATTAATATTTTTGCAGGACTCTGTAGTTTTTCAGCAGCTTATTATTCATTACTCTCCTCTTCTGCTCCATCTCTCCACTAATCTGTGACGCCCCCCCTCTCTCTGGACAAAAGTGAGCGCACCAGACCCGAGTCATCACCGCCTCATTTGTTGTGCTTTGGCTCTCAGAAAAGCATTACCTTAAAATCTCTGTGTAATCCATCCAAACGTGGGGGACAGGACTGACTTGGAGGAAGGAAAGAGAATCAAGTTTAACAAAGCATTAAGGAAGGATCGCAGAGGTTTGCGCGGACTTTTTTCTTGCCTTTCTGTGCGCCGCACTCAGACTGATGTTTGGGGACCAGTGACATAAATGAAGCTCAGATCCTGCAGCTCCAGCGCGGTAGTTTGGTGAAAAATAAGAGAAAAGGATGAAATCCAGGAGTCAGGATCAGAGTCTGTCTGACTCTAGAGAGCTGGACAGATCCTACGACCCGCTGACAGGTGAGGTTACTCATCATCATCATCATCATCATCCCCTTGGTTTGATGTAATGCCGTTTGCTATCCTGGTTTAATTAACACCCATTATTTAATTTAATCCAATTAGTAAAACAGTAACCATAAGCACCGCGATCAGAGAGCTGAGTTATATTTAGAAATGAACTTTCCATCAGTATTATGAGCGAAAACGGTTCAAAAAAATGTAATCTATTTACTGTTTGAATCTGCAATGGTCAAATAATGCAACCATTAGAGGAGAAAGGATGGAAAGTTTACCGAAACATATGACCTTTATCTAACATGATACAAAAATACAAGAATTTGTTTTGTTACTTCCTCCTTTAGGCGTTTTATTTGAATTCAGTTGTTTTCTGGTTTGCTTTTATGAAATAATTCAGGAATGAACTTCACTCCAACTTCACTCCATATAAAATCGCTACTTCTTGCAGGACAAAAACATATATAAATATTATTTAAAAAAAAATAATGACATGAATTCCACTACCAAATACCTAAAATAAAATAAAAAAAAAACATGGGCTTCTCTGATTAAGTTGGTTTTGCATTGTGTTTATATTCAGGCCATCTGGACAAAGGTGGTTTAAAATCTACTTGTATTTAGTCAGTTACATTTAGTAGACTAACTTTTAAAAGGAAATTTGCTTTTAGGAGTAGTTTAATTTTACTTTTTTACTTTTACTTAAGTAACATTTCATGAACTTGCTACTTGGTTACAATCTTTGGCTACTCTTCCCACTGTAAACAACTTCATTTAATGAGGGAGACGCTAAAGTCATCTGCTTCAGACAAACAGAGGAAAAGTTGATTCAATACCGTGTTTTTTCCTGTTTGTACTCAAGCTTTGATACATGTTCCAAATATGGTCTCTGTTGGTATAGTATACAGTAAACTGTGAAAATTGTCACCAGTGGTTTAAGTGTGTGTGTTTTGCTTTCATTTGTTAACTGCAGCTATGATATTGCTTTGAATTATATATGATTTACAATACCAGCATTTGTAAAAAAAAAAAAAAAACTAGATTTTTATTTCCCTGATAAAATCATTTTAAAATCCTAAATCAGATTCAAATACTTATTAAGGCTTCAAAGACTAAAATACTTCATGCAGTTCTTTGATCTTTAAACATCAACAGGGTAAACAGGACAGTAAGTTGAAAAAATCTTAACGCCCCAACAACTTTTTCACATTTTTGATATCAAACGCCCAATCTTCAGGTTTTATTTGCGACTAATTCCATTTGTTTATGCTTAATGCTGCATAGTCAAAATTCTTGTTGACTTTATATAAACTCTGACCAGATTCCTTTCTGCTGGTGGAGGAACACAGAAAAAGCATTCCCACAGCATGATGCTGTCACCACTATGTTTTAACCTTAATAATGAGCTGCAAATACAGGTTTTTGTTCAACAATAATAAAGGTCAGATTTTGAAGTGTGTCTCATAGGCATCCAGTTTACAGATTCCCCATTCCAATACTTGATATAAGAAAGCTGATACTGGTGAAACTGAATAAATTATGTTATTCATTGCTCCATCTAAGAGGGCAGATAAAACATAAAAATATTAATTAAGCTGTAATATATGTTTATGTAATGCCTCCTGGAAAAATAAGCAAAACAAATGTTTTAAGAAAACAAGACTCAACCATCTGAAGTTGCATCTGTCAGCAGGAGCCTTTGTAGCCTGATGAGATTGTGTGCTTCTTTTCTTTGAATGCTTGTTTTCTACTGTTTTATTCTCTCCTTTGGAGATCACACACAGATTTGTCTATGCCTGGTATAGACAGCTTTCTTCTTCTTCTGACAGCTCCCAGAAATAGATTTTTCGTTGTTCATCTGTGAAACAAACTAAAGTAGCATTTAAAAATAACCAAGAAGGCAGCTTTGGTATTAATCCCTTTACAGTTTAAGCATCTTTGGAAGCTACTTTAGTGATGGACGATGCTGAATTATCATAGGCAGGGTGGTACATCTATCCAGCTGCAAGTTAACCAAACGGTGAACAGGTGTGAGTCTTTAGCAGCATTCAGGAAGTATAAATTAACCATTGTCTATAAATGAAGCCTGAGGGACAAAATATATTCACGCTAAACCAAAGCCCAGCTCTTAAAAGTTCATCTAAAAGATTAATAAGCTGCCCTAAAGTGAGGCTGCTGAAAACCTCCTGTTGTTGACCATCACACAGGCTTAAATTAAAAGGCAACTGGACTTTTGTCTGTTTTTTAAATACGTTTTCGACACCTATCCAGGATTCTTTGTTAATTCTGCTGGCTCACATCAGAGCAAACTGTTGCTGGAGCGCTGATCTACTGCTCATGTATTTAAGCAGCATAGAGGTCCAACCACCTAAGCACAAATTGCCTTTAAATTTAAGCTTGTTTTGTGGTTGCCATGACACTGATAACTGAGAAACAAATCTCTGGGATACCCACTGATCTTAAAGCTTTGTTTCATATTTACCTTGATTGTCTGTTGTCTTTTTGCTGTTATCTTCTCTCGTTTCCTTCTTTGTTTCATACAGGTGTGGAAGCAGATGCTGTATATGTTCTGTATTGTTTTTTGCTGTTTTGTTTTTATTTTTTCTCTTTTCACGCTCTCTTTCCTGTCTCTGTCTTTTTCACTCTCCTCTTAGTTCTTATCCCTTCTTTCTTTCTCATCCATCTTTCCGTCTCCGGTGTATACCATTTTACTCCCTTAGTAATTTACAATAAAGTTTCACAAACAAGTGGAGCCCTATGACAGAGTCATGGTGGTCTGCTTCTGAAAGGAAAGCTGTTGGGCTATCATGTAGCTCTGGGGCATCGATTCCCAGAGCATTATTACCAAAACACACAAAAAAAGTTGTTTATTTGACATAGATTTATGTGTTTTACCACTAATGAGGTTTGCTGATTCTACAATAGATCTAAAGCATCTCATGACTGAAATCCTTTCACAGCCAGAAGCAGCTTGATTAACCCAATACCGCCCTCTAGCGACCAGAGAACATTTACACATATTTCTGAAGTTATTTTTATTTTTCATTAGAGCAAAATAAAAGTAATCAGAGACCATTGTAGCAAATAAATTAACTGTATGTATGACATACAATTCAATAGATTTTCTTCTTCTGATTGGATCTAGGTTAAATATTCTCCTGGCATCTGATAGCCATTCAATTCAATACATTTCAGTGTATTTATAGAACACCGATTCAAAACCCAACATCTCAAGGCAGTCTACAGAGACAATTCAGTCTGATTATACAGTCAGTTAGGTTCAAAGTTATCTATCTAGAAGCACTGATTCATAAATACTTTCTATGTTAGAAAACGTCAAGGCAAACTAGCTCCACAGGTGGCTCTCTAGGAAAAAAACAGCTCATGTCAGAGGGGTGAAAGTGAGCCCATAGCTATGCCTAGGAGAGAAACAGGACTAAACACTTAAAAAAGGTCCAACTCGATCATCAACTGAAGATGTTAATGGCAGCAGATCAGCTGGTATTTCTCTCCAGGATGGTGTCGCAGGTAAACAGGAACAGACCAGATAAAGCTACTATGACGAGAAAAAGCAGAGAGAACAAAGTTAGTGGTTGAACTAACAAATACAACAGAATTGAAGAACAGAGATAGAATGAGGCAGAATTATGAAAAGTTGTCCTTATGTTCTCGAAGAGTCCAAGCCTATGGCAACATAACTATACAGATAGCTCAGGATGACTTGAGCCATTCTACATTCTTCATCTAATGGAAGGTTTTAAGCCAAGACTGAAGCTGCCTGGGGCCAGACATTTTTTGTCCAGAGGAAACAGGGCAGGTGCTCCAGCAACACCCAAAGCTTAACACACTGCCATTAAGAGAAAACAAAACATGAGTTACTGCAACAATTAATTTCGTTTTGGGATAAATGAAATATTTTGATTTGAATTGAATTATCTTGTCCAGTAAAACTTTATCTTCATATTTACACATAAGGATCATGATCATTGATATATGGAATGAACAAATGGTCATGGAATTGATTATGTCAGCTGATAACAAGGATTCATCAATTAACCATATTTACTGTTGGATTAATTAAATTAAACTGCACTGCGAACATGTTTGCTGAAGCTTTGATGTCTTAAAATCCCACAATCCATTGCATTGTTCATGTTCAATTCAGTTTGTTTATATAGCACCAATTCACAAAATTTCGGTTGATGCTATAATGCGTCTCTGTTCTTAAAGCTCATACTCCTGTACGTACCATCATATCTAGACATCATATCTTAGATGCTCTCCATTAAAATTGGTTATGCTGCATTGATAAAAGTTTAGGCATATACATATACATACATACCATAGTTTATTTTTCTTGTGTTTGCTTCCCTTTGCTGTTTTCAGGTAACCATCTTTCTAAACCCAACAAAAAGACGATGAAGCAACGCTTCCTAAAACTGCTGCCCTGCTATCATTCCAGTTCCAGTGCTTCAATCAATCAAAGCAAGTGCTGTTACACACTCCCATATCACTTATCAACCTAATTTTAACCCTGTTAAAATCATCTTTAGTGTGGATCTCTGTAGAAAACATGTTAGAGTATTTCTGTTCTCTATGCAGGGAGTATTACTGATGAGGGGGAGCTTTCCACTGTGTGCTACAGACCAGAGGGGCTAGACAATCTTGTTCAGCAGACTAAATTCAGCAAAAAGGAGCTGCAGGTTCTCTACAGAGGATTCAAAAATGTCAGTTTGAAAACTGCTTACTTTTATTAACAAGTGTTATACTATTAATTTCTTATACACTGTATGTGTATGAGCAGACTATAGTGAGATGTTATTGACTCATATTTTCCTTTCTGCAGGAATGCCCCAGTGGTGTTGTTAATGAGGACACATTTAAAAGTATCTACTCCCAGTTCTTCCCACAGGGAGGTCAGTAAATGTATATCCTTCATTAATTTGTGCTTTACTGTAATTTTTATATATTTCGTGTGTGAATAGTCCTCTGTGTTATGAGAATAGAACAAGAAATCTTTTTATTTTTGCAATTTTAAATTAGAGTCCTCAGTTCTGGATAACAGGAGGTAATGATTGAGAAGTGGTCATCTGAATGTGTAATTGGAACCTCAAATAGGAACTCAAATTAAAAGTGAATTTCTGTGGACGGAATGGGAATGCCATGTAAGTGGAGTGACAAGAGAAATTCTGATTTTTTTCTTTTATTTTTTTCTAGATTCAAGTATGTACGCACACTTCCTGTTTGAAGCCTTTGACACCCACAACAACGGACTGGTTAGCTTTGAAGTGAGGCATTTATCTTTATTCTCATTTATTTCTGTTTAATTAGACTCCTAAATATGTATAATCAGTTTTTAAAGGAAATTAGCATCAGATCTTTGACTGATCTTCTTATTTCTTAAACTGTTTTAATATGATGGACCAGTGAACTGAATTGGACTCAACTGATCTAATTCAAACTATATTCGTCTGTACCCTGGTTCAGGACTTTGCAGTAAGTTTGTCCATCATTTTAAGAGGATCCATCACTGAAAAACTCAACTGGGCCTTCAATCTGTATGATCTGAACAAAGACGGCTGCATCACCAGAGAAGTACTCGAACTCCTCACGCTGTGTGACGCTGTCCTGACCTGTTTCAACATTATTGTTTTGTTTCCATTCTTCCGTATGTGTAGGAGATGACAGATATAATGCATTCCATCTATAACATGATGGGGAAACATACATATCCCAGCATGAGGGAAAGCGCTCCAAAGGAGCATGTCGACAGCTTCTTCCAGGTAAAATACTGAAATGAATAAAATACGATTAAACTGAAAAAAAATACAACTGGGAAAACAGTTTGTAGAAACACATATTTCTCTTTTTAAATCTGGATTCACTGCAAATATTTTGCTTAGAATTACCAGGTTTCTTTTGTTTTCACTTTTAGAAGACATTTTTCCTTTCAGTTTTTAAATTTGCTGGGTCACATATAATGAGAAGGATGATCCGCAGGAACACAATGAAGAGCAAGTGTCGATTTAGTTTAGTTGGACCAAAGCTGCTATCATCAGTTTAAATCAGGAAGGACCTTCAGTAACAACACAGAAAGCCATTATTGCACCTTCATGAAGTGAGAGGCGATAACTAGGGAAGAAGCCCTGATTAAAACCTACAAACCCATTGGGATAGGAGAGTTGTTTAGCCACAAGGACAACAGTTTTGTTTGGGAAAGTCAGGTTGTGTCTTTCAAAGCTAAAAACTGCATCAACCTGGGATTTCTTCTTCTATAATACAGTTTAGCACCATTTGTGGTGGTAAAATAGCTTAAAAAGGATGACATAGATCCATTTCACTGTTGATTACGTGTATTTGTGATAGAAATGTATTTAAATTTAGATAAGAAGAAAGAATTCTATGCTAATATTATGAAACTGTAAAAACATATTGACTTAGTAAACATCGTTTTGGTTTAATAAACTGATGTAATGGTTTACATTTTTATGTGGTAGGCTACTCCGCCTGTTGTCATTAAGGGATAAATACATTTTCTAAAAACTCTGATGTGTTCTGATGTCTCCACTGGGCTCATGTAGTTATTAAGTACTTCTGCATCAATAACAAAAAGTGTGGTTGAGGCACAATTTTATTAAAGACTTTTCTAAAATTGAATTTATGAGTATTTTTTTTAATTAAAAACCATGACAAGAATATTAAAGCTAATTGACGCTTCCTGTTGTGGAAGTAGTAATGAAAAAGACAAGCACCTCAGGCCCAGTCTATGTTATAGATGTATGCAGTGAAGTACCAAAAAAATAATTAAATAAAAAAAATAAAACTTTTTTAGCATCTCCTCTTTGAACTGTTTGTGTCTATCTTTCATGATTCCCAGAAAATGGACAAGAATAAAGATGGAGTGGTCACCATTGAGGAGTTCTTGACTACATGCCAAAAGGTTTGAAGTTCATTAAACCTTTTTCAACACAGATTCATGTCTGCAGCTGATAAAATAATTTAAATTCGGTCTTTTGCTTTCTCCAATCTAGGATGAGAACATCATGCACTCGATGCATTTGTTTGATCATGTGATCTGAATGCTGAAGGACAGATCAGAGATACCCTACCTGCTTTCAGCTCCACTGTCACTAAACAGCTCCCCGCCGGAGTGGAGGGGATGTTTATGAGGGACTCACTCAAAACCCACAGTTTAAAAAAAAAAAAAAACAAGAAACTGAGCAGAATAAGACAACCTCTACCTATGTTAAATCTGAATATATACATTTAAAATTTTAGCTCTGTTGTGCACAGATGATCAAACTGTCTATAATCCAAGATTAATTCCAAAACCAGCTCTAGTTTCGACATATTTACTCTTAGAAAAAGATAAGAACATATTTCTGTTGGCACACATTAACATTGGTAAAAAACAATGTACAGACAAACCACTGAACAAAGCAATTATGCTCAAAATGTGAATAGTTGCAAACTTTCTGAATCCTACTGTGGCAGATAGGTGCAATCACACAGTAAATGACGTAACGAGCTGCAAACAGATGTATGATGCAAAGTTCAAAACATGTAAACATAAAAAAAACCCCAAATGAAACAGAAAAACACAGCAAACAAAAATGCTACAATCACTAAAAGTAGAAGTAAAAAACCACAATCAACGAAACAAATGCAAACAAAAACCGCTGCAACCACAAACAAAATGCTGCAAGCAAAATGA
Source organism: Jordanella pulchra (assembly GCA_034780135.1). Lineage (NCBI taxonomy): Eukaryota > Metazoa > Chordata > Actinopteri > Cyprinodontiformes > Cyprinodontidae > Jordanella > Jordanella pulchra. The sequence continues at coordinate 14,127 of JAUZNJ010029674.1, forward strand.
AATGCTGCAATCACAGAAAGAAAATGACAGGGATAGTAAAACTAGCCACAGACTTGGTCTAAAAAGACGAAGTGCTCCAGACCACTAGAGGGAGTCGAACAAAGAACAAACCATATTGGACCAGAGTGTTACTTAAATTACTTTACACAAATATGCTGTCTTTCTGTAATAATATAACTGTGTTTGACAACGAAAGGAAGGATAACAAACCTCTCTTTTCTTCTTCCCACTTTTTTAAAGAGGGTTTGGTCCAATTTTACTTTTGCTTGCAGCATTTCGTTTGTGATTGCAGCATTTGTTTTATTTGTTGCATTTTTCTTTCATTTGGGTTTTTTTGGCGAGTGTTTGCGTGTGTTGGACTTTGCGTCACACATGTTTGCAGCGCTTATCGCCGTTTGCTGCATGTTTTCACTTGTCAGGATAATCTCACAGTAACATAATTAATTTCTAAGTGTAGATCCTGTCTGCATGATGTATATCACCAGAGGCTGAAATTTTCACTGAAACCGTTTGTATGTTTTATAAATAGAAGTGGTTACATTAACAAGTTAGTTGCTGAATAAAACAGACTCCATTCAAAAGCATGAACTTTGTTTTCTAATGTGCTTGGCATTGATTACTTGGTTTCTTATAGGCCTGTTTGAATATCTTCGGTTCAATAGCTTAAGAGAAACTTAGTTCGTGGAAATTATATTTGGAAATTTGTATTTCAGAACAAAGGGTGGAGGTTTGAGACTTCCAGTATGGCCTTGCAATACAAGATTTGTTTCTAATGTATTTGAGTTTTTTTTGTCTAAAGAGCTGATTCCCAACATGTATCATGTCAACAGGTTGAGTCCTCGTCTGACTTCAGAGAACCGCCACAGACACTAGGGAACTCATCGCTGTCTTCAGGTGTTTTCCCCCAGGTTTTGAAAACAGCAGTTATCAAACCACTGATAAAAAAGAACAATCTAGACAAGTTACTACTGCAGAATTACAGGCCGATCTCCAACCTCCCATTCATCAGCAAAGTTATTGAAAAAGCAGTTTTTAAAACAGTTAAATAACTTCCTAACAATAATGAATCACTTTGACTCCTTCCAGTCTGGTTTTCGTGCTCACCACAGCACGGAGACGGCCCTTGTAAAAGTGTTCAATGACATC
>JAUZNJ010029675.1:0-49711 GCA_034780135.1 Jordanella pulchra
AGAAAGAAAGAAAGAAAGAAAGAAAGAAAGAAAGAAAGAAAGAAAGAAAGAAAGAAAGAAAGAAAGAAAGAAAATAAATAAATATATCCTTACATGCCGTTACCTGAATGACACAGATTTAAATGGTATAATCTTCAAGAATATCATTTTTAATTTTGGGACTATTATTTGTTCTAATCAGCCACAGCCAGGGAGGTAAAATATATGTAAATGTTATCACCATCACAATAATGTCACCAAATATCGTGGTAATGAGATTTTAAGTGCATAACCACCAGCCTTAATTTAAACTTGGGTAATTGCAGTACAGAATCTAACTGGGTCTCCTGGCAGCTTAAAACTTTCTCAGTGACCTAAACAAGCTAAAACAAGTTAAATGTAAATTAGGTTCCATGATAAAGGTGTTTTAAGAGGAGAACTGGGAGCTATTGACTAAAAGAAATCCTCCCAATAGCTCCTGAAGGTCGGTTTTAGACGCTGCAGATTCATCAGAGCAGAAATCTAGCTTAAATCTCTGTCAGAGCTAAAGCACAAAAAGCAACACACAAAAGAAGGTTAATTAATAAAGAACAATGGATGAAGAAACATTTACATTTATCTCTGATTAAAAGACATTTTAGGAGCTACAAAAGAAAACAGATTTGTTTATTTTTTTCTGATTGTCTTATTCTTCTTTATGGGTACCTGTGAAGATCCCAGAGTGGATCCCGGGTATAATTGGTCTCGAAGCAAAGTGGGCTTTATCTCTGTGATGACGAAGATATCGCTCTCTCAGGCGGTACTTTTGGCCCACGGGTTCCTTTGTGTCTTCGCACTCAGGCCGTTTCCCTCTGTGCTTGAAGTGACCCTCTCCATTCCTAAACAAGAGGTCCACATCAAACACGGGCTCTCATGAACGAAATCAGAGCTGTGTTTAAGACAATGCCTGCAGGATTAGCGGACACACCTCTCACAGGTGCAGCATTCACACATTTCGTTGCCTTCACCGAAAAAGCTGGCGCCATAGTAACACGTGATCTCCTCCCCAGGCGAGATGGGTCGGATCACCTCCACGCAGGCGATGTTTTTCTCACCGGGGAGAAACTTGGCAGGTGCAAAAGAGGAGAAAAAAAGCAGATTAGACAAAGGTTGGTCCCCAAAGGGCCCGACAACGAAGCAGTGTCGGAAAAAAAACAAGAGAAGGAACAAATACTGGAGTAAAAGGGCAGGTTAGAAATATATTACCTTGCAATTTGGTTTGCAGTCTTCAACCCAGCAGGACAGAAACAATAAGAGGGAGAAATAAAACAGGTAATAATTAGATCATAACATACATGGCAGGTTTATACTCCAACTGATCTGCAATCAGGAGCTAGAAATCCTGAAATAAACAAGTAAAAAAATAGAAGAGCACTCTGAGAGCGCAGAGCTCAAAGCAGCTCATTCCCCTGACATATTGTGACCTCCACCTTTACACCAGACCCAGATCATTACCAAAATGTAATCATTTGTCAATGCTTATAATACACCCCTTCTGGGAAAATTTGAGCAAAATCCGCCCGACACTTTTCAAGTTATTTTGAAAACAAACAAACCAACGCAGATGAAAACATAACATTTCAGTTTTAACAGGTTTAACGACTAAAAAAAGAAGCAGATTGAATCAGATTTCAATCAAACTTTAGATTTAGATAAACCCTTATGCAAAGGACACAACACTACCTATTGTTTGCCTATAGAGCAGATATCCTGAGTAAAACCATTCGACTCTGTGATATTCAGGAATTTCGGTTCCAGAACAGGTAAAAATCAACAAGGTAACTTAACTCTGGATCAATTCAGCCCAGAGTTAAACCTGAGCTTGAGTAAATTATAAGGCTTCATCAGTGGAAGGCGATCCACTGCAGGAACAGGATACAAGAAGCCTTGATCACATTTCTCACCAGTGGAACTAAAAACCTATATTCAATAATAATCCTGTAACAGGATACAATACTAATTATGGATACCAAAGCATTTTTGCTATTGTGAATTTTAAATTCTCTGAACTTTTTAAATATCGGAGAATGATACACGAAACAACCGTAAAATACTGTCAAATTCTCATTACATTTGTTTTATTTTGCATTTATTTGCACACTAATTTAACTAACATAGCTAAATATCTTAAGAAAGCATGTTTCACCGTAAGACTGAAAAAGGTCATTTTTTGTATTTTTTTTTTTATTCTTTTTTGTAGTTTAACTTTTTTATGTTGTTTTATGTTTTTTTTTTTTTGCCTTTATTTTTTTTGTCATTTTCTGTCTTCATGGTATTAAAAATGTTATCCAATTTTTAGCGTGACAGAAGTTATATCCTCAATATTACGTGTCATTAAAATGCAAAAAATAATGAAAAAAATACAGAAATGGAGATGAAATTTGTATTTTTGCCTCTCAAAATCCTCCTGTGAAATTGCAGTACAGGATGTGTTTACAAAAGAAACCAAACCAAAAGATTCTGTAAATAGATAATCCTTTAAATATGATATTATTGCCTTCAGTGCTCTGGACTGTTCTCTGTGACAGAGGGAAGTGGTATGTATAAATAAATATATATTTTTTTAACACTAGAAGCTTCTTATAAATGTCCAAATCACCATAATTGACCGTCCGACCGTTGGTGGGGTGTAGAGGGGTTCACCTCTCTGCAAAGCTACATAATTAAAGAAAACCTAAGCTACTTGTGTCAGATAATGAAAGAGAAAAAGAGATATAGTGATCCCTGTCAGGATTTGAACCCTGGTGTCCAGCAGGGATAAGCTCTACTAATGGAGAGATTTCTGATCAGTGGATCCTCCTGTAGAGCAGCAGTTTCATGATACGTCATTGACAGTTTGCATAAAAACAAACTTCAGTTTGCAGCACAAAGAACTTCTTCTTGTTGTGTCGTATGAAGGATCTGCAGCTGAAATTCAACCAAGATCTTAATTGGCAAGAGTGAAGAAAGGGAAAGCTTAAATGAAGACCAGGAGTCACGAAGTGGTGGACTCTGTCCGGCTCCGGACTCTGAGAGGATTTTACCTGGACCGCTGGAAATTTTATGTGGCAACATGAATTTAAGGTATTTTTTGACTCAAACAAGAATTTTCATCAGGCACAGCTTTGACAGCCCAGCTGTGGGTCTTTAGAAGCTCTTCATAACCTCATCCAATTCCGTTAGACCTGTTTACGCTCCAAGATGAAAAGCAGGTGAGACAGAAACCTGCTGCTAAAACTCAAAGTATTTCAAGTAGTTTGTTGAAATATTAGAAAGGTGGACTTTAAGAACAAGGATTTAAAGACGAGAGGACGGACACACGTGTTGTTTTCTAAGGACACGACTGATCTGTTTAAATGACTGAATCTTTGGCGACTTCAAGAAGTGGCAAAGATAAACTCCACTATGATTCTAAACATGAAAAGTTTGAGGAAACTTACCAACAAGGATCTGAGCTAAGAACCATGAAAATAAACTTCTGTTAAATGAATCTTGTTTTCTGAGCCCTAAACCCTTGACATGTTTTCTAGCACTTTGTGCTGCAACTGGATTCAGGTGCTTTTCAAGCTTTTTAGCATCAAACAAATATTTTCATCAACTTCATATTTCTTCATCATTTTATGCTGAAGTACCAGTTTGTATCCAACTGTCTTGTTTTTTGGGAAAAGATGAAAATTATGCTCTAATTTGTAGTCACCGATCTACGCTCCCCTATTTTACTCTGAAAAACTGTATTTCTTTGACGTTCTTTTGCTGTTTGAAACGACTGCAATTGCGGATATTGACCTGGCCTGATTCCAAAGGATTGGAGCTAAAAATAGCTTTGCTCCATATTTTGATGTTAAAGGATGGAAAAGATGTCGATGGACAGGGATGTTCTGAGGAGTCGCGATGGATGTGGAATAGTTCTCATTGATTAACATGTGCAAGTGCGCCGCTGGATGTACATGAGCGGCGTGGAGCAGTGACAGAGGATGTGGAATCTGCAGGTGACAATAAGATCAGCAAATCCTGCTACAGACCAGAGAGTCTAATGGAGCAACTTCCTGTGGTAGCTTGACTCAGAATAACAGCTACCTGAAACCAATAAACCCAGGGCCATTAGTAAGGGCACCGGGTGAGCCGGTCGGGCTGAAAACTGAATGATTCTGGAGGTCATGGGCCACAAATTAACCAAGCAGTTCCTCTCAGTGGGTCATTAAAAGGTCAAATAAAGGATCCAACATTACACACCTGTTCCACACTAGAGGTTTTAAAATAAAGTCAGACCAAACAACAAATCTGCTCTGTGTGTCTAATATGGATGCGTTTAAAGTCAGGTTCAGATTGTGGGATGTTTGGTTGTCAGCTAAAGCCGGTTTCACTAATCCAGCTTCCAAAAAAAACCCAACCAGTGCAGATTCATTTTAGAGAACTGCTGTTAAACTCGTTGATGCACTGATCAACCTTTCTGTTCGATAACAATTATTAGAAGCATTAAAACCTCTCTCTCCATCTGCTCTTTACAACAGAACAACAAAAAGTGCAGCATCCTTTAAGATTAGTGCAGTCCCTCTAATACAACATCAATAAACACTTTAAGCAACATTTTTTATATGTGCAATGATTTTATTTTACCTAGCAATAGTAGCGGGTTTGTTTTGTTTCTTTGAGTTGATCAACTGACTGTGAGAAGGACATGTTAGTTTAATCCAACTTGAGAAAAATATCAGTACATGAATTTCTATTGATCAAAGCCAGGATAACAGACCGAATCAGACACATGCAGAGCTCACCGTGGTTGATGAAAGCTGCAGGCCCGAGCCACAGCTGAGCGCAGCGCTTGCGTGTTGAGTACATGACGCTGAAGTCGTTGACCCCCGCCCGCAGCACGGCGCTGTCCGCGGGGCTCAGCTCCGCTATGCAGCCCAGTAAGACCTCCACGCGTTCTCCAACAAACCTGCAGCACAAACAGTTCCTCAAAGCTTTGGTTTTATATTTCCAGGCACAGCTTAGCGCTGTGACTGACTGCTAGAAGGAGGAGTGAGTACCAGTGCCTGGTGGCTGTTATCTTTGCTCCGTTGGTCTCTGATGAGTATCTGTCACACGGCTCTATCTTGATCCCACTATCCAGCAGGAAGGCACTGAGGTAACGATAGACCTGCAGCCACAACGCAGCACATATCAGGCAAATTAATGAAAGCATTTGGAAACATGCATGAGTAACTTGGTATGCATGAGTAAACATGGGCTGCGTTTAAGTACTGGTACAAAGCCGGTTCATCCTGGCAGTTTATTGCCTTTAATCAGGGTTGTTAAATTCCAGTTTTTCAGGTTGTTTTTCTGTAATTTACAGAATCCCTGAACCAAAGCCTCTCAATGGCTGAATGACCTGCATTATCTAACCTCTGCTGATGATGACCTAAATATTTGAATTAGGTGTGTTTGAGGTAGACGCACATCTAAAAGTTGGAAGACGTGGGCGCTAAAGGCCTGAGGTTTAACAACAAAAAAGGGCAGATGATCAAAGGCTTTCCTGATCCATAACGTTCATTTTTTTATCCAAAGGTAAAAAAAAAACATGAATGTTAGTTTAGCTTCAAACTAAATTACCTTTCAAGGGGTGAACGTGTGCATCTCTCCTGTTAAAGAAAATACAGATGCATCCTGTGACAACCAAGATTTGCCAGCCTCTAAATATAAAACCTGTTTGTGTCTCTGATAGTGTGAAAATGTAAACTGATTTATACTTTAGGAATGTGAAACCCTTTTCATATCTGTGAAAGGAGTAAATCCTTCAGCATCTGTTTAGAAATTATTTGATGGCTGCTTTTACAACTCCCCACACCTTGATACCAAGTGTTGCACACATTTAACTTCGTCTTTTTCAGTTCTTTTTTAGCTCAAAATATTAACCCAAAATTGGTTTAAGAGTCTTTAGTTATTAAAAAACAGCAATCCAGATGTCTTCAGATTTTTCAGGTATACAATAGGGTTTGTTTTTTTTACCTTTTTACATTTGGACCAACTTAACTTCTCTGTGTTAAAATCCCAAAACTATGAAATATCTAAGCAATAAAAACGGATTATTTAATACCGATTTGTGGTGTCTTCAATTTGTCTGCTGGATTTTTTTTTTTTTTTTTATCGTTAAAGCATCTATTCGTTTCATTGATTTCAGTTTCAACTCCTGATATAAGCGCCTGCTTAAGGCCTTGAAAGATCTGAAATGGTGCGTTATTTAAAGACTGTATTTATCTGTTGGTTTCTTATTACCAACTCAAAAACTGGACAAAATAAGTGCATTGATGAGGCGTACCACTATGAAATACATAATTTATATTGATAAAAACAGAAAAACACAGATTTTTTTGTTGTTGTTTTTAAGAATAACTAATAGCTGTTTCACAATCATCCGTAAAATCAAAATGTATAATTTTTTTCCCAGAGTTTTCATGATATGAAACCTACATGTTGCCTCAGCAGCTCCTGCCGGTGGCTCCCCAGGGCGTTGAAGTAGTCCCCTGCAAGCTCACCGACAGTCAGCGCCTCAAAGGTGGCATTGAAGTCGTGCGTTCGCTGAAACCGCAGCAGGGTCTCTTTGAGAATCCCCCATCGTCTGATCTCCGGTGCCGGACTAGAACAGAAATCATCGCTAATTAAAAAAAACAATACATGAATGATGATAACAAGATGGAATCAAATTAAAAATTAAGTCTGTTAGAAATCATTAGGAAAGCATTTGTGAATGCCTGCTGACAAGGTGAAAGAAGTATAACCAGAGTAACAAAAGCCAAAAACATAGTCAACATTTGATTAAATTTAATGGGAGTAGATCTTTTTTTAAGATGAACAAAAAAGTCTGTTGTATTATCTCTATTCCATGAGATACAATTATAGTGTCACAGTTTGAAAAGAAAAAAAATAAGTAACCATTAAAACTGTTAATGAACAGTAACATGCACATTTGTTTTTGAAAACTGCTACCAATTCACGAAAATGAAAGTGTTTGTTATGGCTTTCAATTACCTGATGTTCATTTTATGGGTGCTGAAGCCCAGAAGCGGGTCCAGCACCAAACTGGTGGCCAGGTCATCGGTCTCACACAACTCCTTCACACTCATTCTAGTGCAGCAATCCATTGCCTCCCACCATCAGCATGCTGGGGGGGGGGGGGGGGGGGGGGAAATCACACAGCTCAAAGAAAAGCAAGAATAAAAAAAATAAGCGATGAACTTTCTGTTTCATTTCTGCACATCCAGGTTGCAGAGAACATCATATTCCCGGTACATTGGTTTATGTGGTGAAGACAGTAGCACACAATCTTAACAAGCACTCTGTTATTTACTTTCATTTAAATGTTTCACTCTTGCAATAACGGAATATTAACAGGGTGATTAATTTCCAGATTAGTTTCTATAGGCTATTTACTCTCTGTGGTCTGATAAGAGGAGAGAGGAGGGAGGAGGCTGTACATTTAGCGGCCTGCAGCTAACGGGACATTACTGCAACGTATAGCTAATAAAATATACAAACTATGATTTAATATTCATAACAGCATGCTCCTTTAACAATGCAAATTTGCATACGTACCTGGGAGCCTTTAGTTGTGGACGAAAGTACCGTCAGGTAGACAAGTTATCGCCTGGAAGCGAAAGTTAGCCTAGCACCATAAAGTAGCTAGCTTTCTGCCGATCAGCTGCAAACGAAAATGGAGTCCGCTTGCGACTCCGCGTACTAGCTGGTTGAATAACAATAGCGAAATATGTCCCAATGAAAATACCCAGAAAGTACAGGTGCACAACATTCCAGTAAAACGAGAAGGTTTTTTGAAAATCTATTGCAAATTAGCTTTTAAAGATCCTATAAAAAAGTTGATGAGAAACCTCCAGCACAACCAAACTGCTAATGACCACGCCCACCGACTTTACTATTTGGTAAAGCGAACTTCAATTACGCGAAGAAAGCGTTACAAGCTTTCTTATTGGTCATATTGTTAGTGGGCGTCACCGCCCATCCGGGTAGTGTAGTGATAATCTCTTCTAGAACAGTGAGCTGTAGTGAAGGGAATTTCATATATTTACTGAGATCCAAATTAAGCGGCTTCATTCAGTAAAAAGAACCGAATCGTTTGTCCCCTGAACGTCTTTTCACTTTGCTTTTTATTTTTTTTTTACACCTGTCGTTTTTTATGGCAAAATTGTAATAGGGAACAAAATTATAGTTATTTACTATTTATTTTATTCCAACAACCACATAGTTTAAACTCTAATATAAATAAAATGTCGTTTTAGATTAATTGTTCATTATTATTTTTGTTGTTCTGGGTTTTTTAAAGTGTTTACATTCACTTTGATGGCCAAGTCCGCTAACATCATGATCAACATTTTAAGCAACAACATTCAAAACACATTAAAAACAGCCATCTTAGTGGAGGCTATGAAATTAGTCAGATTCTAGGGATTTAAACTAGTAATGTTTAGTTAAAAATTTTCAAACCTTAACACCTTTCTTTCTCCTCTTGAAACACATTTAGCAGTCAGAATTGCCACTAATTGATTAAATATCTGCTCATGTTTCACCAGAGATAAGAAAGCTTTTAAATCATAACTGAAACAATATAAGGTTATTGATGCATTGCTCTAATTTTAATCTCATTTTGGTCTTTGCTGTTGCAGGAGGCAGACATTTGATTCCCCAGAATGCAGTCCTGAATGTTATATGCTGCTCAGCATTACACAGGACATGTAAACGGCCTATTTTGGACCCTTGATAAAACAGTTCCAGGGGATAATAATTATTAATGATATACACTTGGTATACATTAATAATACCAATAAGTAATGTTAGTTTTTATTTTTTAAACCACCTATTTTAGTGTGTATTTCATGCATTAAGCATCACCGAGTCTGTTTAAACACAGGGGTGTAATCGTTATGTCTTTAGACGTGGTTAATTGTACAGGATCAAGCTTCCCTGAAACAGATAATATTCTCTATTGAGTATCACACAACAGTAGATATCAGTTTTGAAAGTTCATTGTAATGAGCCGGCACATCCGGCTTGCTCAGTCATGCCTGACAACACCGCTGGAAAAGCATTTTCAGTAATTACTTACACAAACAGGGAAATGGTTCAGAATCTGATAAGCTATGAGCAAACCATCACATGCTCACTATGGAGATATCATGAAACGTCACCTGAGGACTTTTACTGTGATTAAAGTAATCAAGACCTATATTATAGATGTCTGCACTTCTTTAATGTAAAAAAGTTGCTTTTAGTAATTTTAGCTTTTGGCAGAGTTGCAATTTAACGTGCAAAAAAATGAGAGAATTTAGTCTAATCAAGTTGCCAATTGACTGTGGTGCAGGTTGCTGTTATGTAGATATTTACCAGGAGTTCAGTTTCCAAACATGTGGACAAGTTTCAACTGGAAAACAATCCAAAGTGATGCCTCTGAAGATCCTAAAGTATTTCAAGTATTTGAGCTACCAACTAACAGGAAGCTGCTGTGACCACAGTTGGGGGGGCGATCCAATCAGGAGTGCTACAGTACAGGATGAGTGATGCATTATATGGGATTGAAACGCACTCTCAGAGCGTAACCTCGTTAATCAGCAATTCTAGATAAGGAGAAAGTTTATGTTGGCAGGCAGCTGAGAGCAGCTCCAGCTCAGAATAGACTTTTTAATGGACGTGTCTCACTGAGCCAAGAAATGTTATTTAAATAAACAGGTTAATAAACACGTTGCTACTTATGATTTTACTTGTTACGAACACAAAGTGTCAACCACAGCACAGTGTCAGGGTTGCATTTCTCCAAGAGACACAAAAGTTAGTTGGAGCAGAGATGAACCTGGACGGTCCTTGACATACAGCCAGAGCATCGTTTTTAAAGAAAAGGTTCCACCCTAGTATTTTATTGTTAGTTTTTAATTGTGCATCTGCATCAATCTTATTTTTCCATTATATAAACTAGAATTATCTCCACAAGGTTTGTAGTTGTACCGTGTTAAAAAGCTTTAACACTAAAGGGGTTCGAATACATTTGAAAAATACAGATTCCCTTTTCACATAATATATATTTCTAGATGCAAAAAAGACCCAAACACAAAAATACAAATTCTATATTTATTTCTACCTTGAGACAGAGATGAAAACAAAAAGATATACAAATAAAAATACCATTAATAGTTTGTTTTTTTTCTAATCTTAATAATTGTAATGAATCTAAATCTACCCAGCAACAGTGCATGGTGCAAAAACATCCCTGATTGATTAAAAAGATCCTACCCCAATAAGCTTCTGCTTTTAAGTTACAGAAATAAAATCTAGTAAAAACAAATAACAGAATGCAAATTATCGGTGGTAATCAACAGAAACAGGATGGTGAGGAATGTTTGAAGCTGCAGTTTGTACAGCTATGAAAGCAGCGATGAAAGTGGACGTTTCAGTTCTGCAGGTTTTATAAAAATGTTTGGTATTGTTAATCTAACACGGATGGGAGCATTCCTACAGTAATCTTCACTCTGCAAACTGAAACCTGCAGTAATAATCGGCATCCACTTTCATTTACACACTTCCTAAACAGATGACTGAACCTTACTCATACCTTTGTCAAATTTAAACACGGTCACTTTGAATGGGAACTAATTTGGACCCATTTTTCTGCAGCACTTCAGCTGATGCATGCAGGTGTGGTATGTAGTCGGCTGTCCTGTATATTAATTTAGTTTCACTTCCTGAGTTGGTTTTAGATGCAAATCGAACATGTGCACAAAATCAAGTCTCCTGATTTTGTCGTATTTTTTTTTTTTTTTTTTCACTAGACCTCTCAGGCACAAAACAAATCTGTCAGAAAACCTGTAAAATACAAAATGAATGTTTCTCTATCCTTATTGCCCTACTGCCAGTCTGACTAGTGTTTATGTTACAGAGAGCTGCAAGTTTGCATTTGAACAGAGGGTTCAAAACAAAGGAGAGACAGAAGATAAAACAGCAGCCACATTCAGGACAGAAAGTGTATAGGATGGTGGAAGTAGACTGAGAGGAAACCCTGAAGCTCCTCAGATGATCATTTAACAATCACAGCATCTCTTTTTTCTTTAAACCAGGAATACCCTGCAAGATCAAATAAACAAGACACTAAAAAAAAAAGAACATCTCAGCCAAGGGGTCACAGTTGATTGATATGAATAATAACATTTTTATTGTTTATGGCTCTTCTCCAACAAAACACAAAACTGGGAACGCAGTCAGAAGCATTCAGTTATATTTCCTATGAAGCTCTTTTTTTAATTATTTACAAGGCGCGTACAAGTTTTCAATTCCTTAGTTAAATGAGTTTTGCTTAGCTTGCTACAAGAAATCTATACATTTATCTTAAATATATGTAATAGCATACAAGCTATGGTTTCATCACCCTAACAGAAATGCAGAATTTACTTTCATTTGTTCCTTAAAAAAAAAAAAAAAAAAAGTCCTTGAACTTCTCACGTTCCCAGTTCCATGTGAATTTTGTGCTTGTTTGTGCAAGATTTTAACCTGCATTGGGCGACTTATGTTTTGGATCTGATGAAGACTTAAGAAATTGCAAAAACCACCAAACTTCTGGGTAAAATAAAAGCCTCAAACCATTTTTTACTGCAGCTTTGTCTATATTTAAGTCTTACTGAAGCAACATATGAAAAGTCTAAACCTGTTTAGACCTCAAGCAAAAGCACTGATACCAATCATTTTATATCTATATTTGTTAAAGTCAAGTCACAAAAAAATGAAGATCAGTCACTGACAAATAAGTAATGAGAATGATGATGTGCTTCAAATTAAATGTTTCTTTTATTCAGCTTCAGCTTTGAATGAACTAAAAACATAAGAAATAAAAATAAAAACAATTCTGTTGTCAGTATCTACAAAAACAGCAAAGAAAAGCATCTATAATCACATCTGTGAACTCACATGATTGGTTCTGAAAAATGGAAGAAAAAGAAAAACAAAACAAAACAAAAAAAAAAAATAAATCTAATGAGTCCTCCCAGTTGGAGTCACCTGTGCACTCAGCGCACCGTTACCTTTGGATCTCCACCCACTTCCCTGCCCTCCCACAACACAGACCTCCTATAAATGTACAATAGCAAATGCTTAGCTTTAAACAGCCTCAGACTTTAACATAAAACAGCTAAAGTTCTTCTTTGTGCCAAACCCCCACTGTTATGATTTACATGATGAACAGGCAAAAACACTCAATACAAAAAAAAAAAAAAAAAAAAATCAACTGGAAAACAGGGTAAGAAAGGGAAATACATGAATACAGCAACTTTCTCTGAATCATTCTCACTCTTTATTCACATATCCACACTCAAGGAAATAAAAACACAAAGCAGAAAAAAAAAAAAAAAAAAACTGACTGAACCCTGGTTGTTTTTGTTGCTGTTCAGTGCCAACGGAGGAACAAGTTTGGGAGGTAGAGAGGAAAGAGAAACAAAAAAGGAAAAAAGGTGTTGGGCTGACAAAGGGTGCCGAATCGTAGGAAGGGGAATCGGCAGGTGTTATTTCTTTGCCTTGCCGGCCTTGGCTGCGTTCCGTGGAGGAGTGACGGGTCTTCCCAATCCCACACCTCCTCCTCCGCCGCCATAAGGATACAATTTCTTATCTGCTGGCTTCAAAATCTAAGAGACATAAAAAATAATAATAATTATCTTTGATTAAACCAGCAGACAAGATGGAACTTAAACAAAAGCAGAAAAAAGCTACAATACAATGTGCATCCTTTAAATTGTTCCCTTTATATTTCTAAGGTTTAAATCCAATTTTGGATCCAAGTCTAAAATGGAAAGAATTTAGATGATGTAAAAAAATAAAAAATGGGTTCTTTAAATCACAGCAGTTTTCTGTTTTTTTTTTTTTTTTTGTTTTTTTTTTTAAATGTGTTTTGATTATTAGAGAACTCCTGAATTATGTTTTGTAAGGGTCTTAAAATTGGTCAGTGTCTTCTTTAGACATGAGGGATTCAAGATTGAATGGAATTAGTAGGCTTTCTTTGATGCATGTGTGGCAGCCCAGACCTCATACTTTGCCTTTTCACCATGAAAACAACAAATGTTACTACTGGCAGAGAAAATCCAAGGTAAATTTCTCTGGTGAGGAAGCTCATTTGAAATGCCGAATCAAAAATTCTAAAATTGGCAAAAATAATATAACCAAAACACCTTCTGAAGACAGGTTAAGGTTATTGTGAAATTTCTTACATGTAGTTGCTCCGACAGATGCAGTGATTCTGAATGTCCTCCTCTGATACTTAACAGAGGTCTTTAAATCCCATATCAGACTCATAAGCAGCTCAGCATCTCACCATGCTGTTCACTTACAGATCAATGAGAAACGCATCAAACTAAATGTGTGAAATTTAAACTGGCAGAAAGCTCCATTAAATAACACAGCGCTGATCTAATTTAATGTTTTTTTTTATTACATTAATCAAAAAGTTTTAAAAAGGCTAAACTGATGGCTGACTGTACTGTTTAGAGGAAGGTCTGATTAGGCCTGTCACGATAAATTAAAAAAAATTAAACACCCAATTATAAATATTTGCATGATAAATTTGAATGATCTTGATCATTTCCATTTCCATGCTTGTTTTGTCTCTCATTCTTTTTAATAATAATAATAATAATAATTAAAAAATAAAAACAAAATCACTCTGGTACATCAGTCGACACTCAACCCTTCCTTCTGGTTTTCTTCCTTTGGGGAGGAGTTCATGTCAGACGCTCGATGTCATACTGTTATGTACCACAGAGTGCAACATGAGAGCCCTGTGAAGAGCAGCCAGTCAATGAAATTGTAGTCGAGATTTTGAAAAAGAGATGGAATGGCTTTCAAAGCTAAACATGACAGCAGAGCACCAGCCGGCAGTTGGATTTATTCTAAAGCAGCAACTAAAAGCAGTAATACAAGTCTCAGTGTTTCACATTGTTTATTCGCCAAACCAAACAGATTAAAGGCAGCATAAAGTGCTGCTTTTAATTTAGTTGAAATTAAAAATGTATATATTGTAAAGTTTTGAAACGTAATATGAATTACCAAGGAAACAAACCCAACAGTCAACACAGCACAGAATACGACGACGGTTGTTTGGATTTTTATTTCCATTGCACTGAGTGTTTTTTTTATGCTAGTGCGTTTTTTATGAAAGACTTAAGACAGTTTATCTATCACTATTGTTTTATTTTAGAAATTTAAGCTTATTGATCTTTAAGAGCCATTATCATCATACAAAACGACAGTGTTATTGTTTATTTCAATTATGTCTGGGAAAATGTGTTGTCCAGTATAATTTCTTATTCTTAATGGTCTTAAGCCTGATCAACAGTTCTGAAAGATTTGAAAAAGGTCCACAGAGAAATGATGAAAGACCTTCAGAAAACAAGGAGGCTAACTAATAAGAAACAGCTGGAAAAATCAAGCAGCTTGGAGGCAAAGAAAAAAGGATTAACAGAAAAAAGTTTTATACAAACCTGGAAGGAGCACATGAGGGTCTCATCCACACTCATCATGGCACCAGCGTTATCAAACTCTCCACAGTAGTTTGGAGCTGAGAAAAGCGTTACGAGTTGCCTCTTTGCGAAAAACTCGTAACCATCTTCAACCACCTTAAAAGAGGAAATTAGAGTTAACACCCATGAAAGCAGAGATGCAAGCTTTTATTCCTATTGGTCTTTAACAAGCAGTAGAAAACAGTTTAGAGTCGGTGCATCTGTAATCACAGATTAATTACACCAACTCCAGTCAAAAAATCAAACCATTATCTGAACCAACTCCCTGGGTTTGAGCTTCTTATTATGGAGACAATTTTTAACTCTACTGCCTTTTAGAAACATTTCTATAGTCAGGCTTTAAAAGAAAACCAAAGCTTGATTTCCCCAAACTAGCGATGGATGATTTAAAACTTCAATTTGATCTACCAGTCGGTGAGAGCAACAAACTCAAGCATCATGTTGACAAAACCCTTTCTGACAGACTGAGGGATACTCAGAGTTACCAACTATCAGCATCGAGAGGTTAGAAACTTTATTTTTAAATACTTGAGCCATATCTGCAGTTGATTTGAAGTGTGAGACAAAGCAAAGCTTTCAATAGATAACAGAAAAGCTGAACAGCAAAGATAATGTTTCATCCTTTTGACCCATAAACCTCTGATAGGGAACATGCTATACAAAGACAAACTAATCACTAATATAAATAAGAAGCTAAAAGGTTTTGAAGCTGAAAATGTGAAATTTTACTTCATCTGAGAAAACTGTTTTTTTTTGATAATTAGTCTTGTTGCTGCTCCTCGACAAATGTTACTTCATGTTGTTCTTCTCCTTGTATCAAATCTTTAAATTCTTCTGATGCCATGAGAACCATAAAAAAAATTCAAACATTGTTCTTTTATCTCCTTATAGTTCTTAAAGTCATTTTAAATTAACCCAAACTCCCAAGACGGGATACCAAAATAAAACCTGGAAATTGTGTCTTTTTCCATACTTTTCTAGGAATGGAAAAAGAAAACCCTGACTTCCAAAACTTTTCCAGAAACTATCTTTCTTTGAAAGCCACTATTCGCAAAGATAATGCTAATTGGGAGAACAGCAAATTGATACCTGATGCGCCCTGCATATTAGGTCCATGTCGTGTTTGTGCAAAAATTTGGCCACCACATCTGCCCCGAATGTGAAGGAGACGCCGCGGTCGTTCTCCCCCCAGCCCAGCACGTCTTTGTCTGGATCGGCCCACAGCAGGTCGCACAGCAAACCCTGGTCGGGGACGTCTGTGGGCCTCATGACTCTACGGATCTGCTCCATCGACTGAAGATCTGGAGAGAGACCTAGAGAAGGTGGATGCAGAGATTAATTCATTTTACTTTTCTGCTCTTCTAAAACGATTCACGTAGTGACGAAGAGCTACCTCCATGACAGCAGAAAATTTTCTCATCTACAATAGCAGCCACAGGTAAACAGTTGAAGCAGTCCGTGAAGGTCTTCCACAGCTTTATGTTATACCGTCGCTTACCTATCACAGAAGAAGCACAGAGAAGCAGCATTAGAATTAATCCTTTACATCTTAATGAAATATATTTAACAGGGACTTCTTTCTGCTTACACTCATCATAAAAGCCGTAGATTCGATTAATGGAGGCGCACTCATGGTTGCCGCGCAGCAGGAAAAAGTTCTCTGGGTATTTGATCTTATAGGCAAGGAGCAGACAGATGGTTTCCAGCGACTGCTTCCCTCGGTCTACATAGTCGCCCAGAAACAGGTAGTTGCTCTCAGGAGGGAAGCCTCCATACTCAAAAAGCCGGAGCAGATCATAGTACTGACCATGGACGTCACCTGCAGGGGGCAGCAGAGGTGCATTATTGGAACACTGCATTGATAGAGTGGCTCAGCATGCAGCATTTACAGCTACATGAACCCTTGATTACAGATTAATAAACATTTCTTTGAGCCATTTGTCCTGTGAATCATCACATCCATCATGCATGCTCCTTTGTTACCTTTGCACTTGTGGGCTGCAAAGTTTTAAACAATTTATGCAAACAGAACCCTCAGTTCACTGAAACTCACCGCATATTTTTAAAGGGGCCTCTAATTCAAGCAGGATTGGCTGGCTCAGGAAGATTTCACGGGATTTGAGGCAAAGGCCACGGATCTCATTCTCCGTTAGTTGAACGTTCTTCCCCGGCCGGGAGCCTTTAACTGGTACAAATAACAAAAACAGATAAGATATTTTATGGAAGAAACATGACTGAGACAAACATCTTTAAAGAGATTGACATTCAGCAAAGGAATCAAATGTGATTCTTCGATTTTGAAGCAGACCACCAGACTGGACAGTTAACACCTCCCACAAGCCAAATGTTGTCAAATTCTGGAGGCAGATCATCAGACATTTCCACAGGTACTTGCATCTTTTAGGAGGTTTTTATTTTGCTCTACATTTTCTGGAAATGAGACCAAGCTGGTAGGAAAACAAGCAGAGCATATAAAGAGGCAAACGGAAAACCCTGATACGGGGAGAGTATCTTGTTGTTGTCAGCCTTAAAACAAGGTCATGCAGTTTATATGGATGTAGAAACCGAAGCTAAACGAAACCACTTCCCCTTTAATCTGATGTTTCTGAAACAAATTATGCAAACACATAATTAAGGGCCTTTTAGTGCGATCATAGGAGGCAGAACGGTTCAGATAGCACTCGAGCAAATCCACAGAAATGAATGAAAACAGGTTGTAATAAACTTAAATTACATATTAACATTACATCCATCCAACAGCGAGTGAACATTCTGTTCTGGCCTGATTCGCTTTGCGTTATCTCAGGAATTCAGCAGGTTTATCAAGTGTCTGCTTGCTTATCATGCATTCTGACACGTACCACACACGGAATAGAGGGGAAATAAACCACTATAATGAACATAGAACCATTGTCATTTTCCTGGCTTTTCTATCTCTGACCCTCTTCATTTAACATTTCAACTGCACTAATAGAAAAGATATGTCAGAGGAGATATAAAAAGAGGAATAGAATGTAACTGGACCAAAATCTGCCAGCGGTGAAGTCACAAGGAGCAAACTAGGAAGGTTTCAGAAAAGGCCTGTTTGTGTCCTGCGCCCTAAAGCGATGCTCCGCTGCTGTGTGGAATCAGGTTAGTTTGTATCAATGACAGAATCAATAACCGGACGCTCAATATGCCGCTTTGTTCCAGGAGGAGCTTCCAACAAGCCCAGTTAGTGTTCCATTTCCCAAACAAGAAGTTCAGCTCAGGACCCCGACTAACTCATATCATAGTGTACATACAGAAAGAGGAAACAGGCATTCACTTTATATGTCGTTTTAAACCATAAAAATAAATTTTAAAAAAGTGGGTTTTTTTCCTTTTGGGAGAAAAAAAAAACCAACAAGAATGATTATGATTATCCACTTGGCATAAAAAAATCTTCAGCTGCTTTCTAGTGATACTGCAATAGAAATTATAGTAAGATTATTATGTGCAAATCAACCAGTTATCACCATCGGCACATGATATGCAAAAGCGTGTGTCTTGGAATCTCTCTGGTGATATTTGGACTAAGTCAAAGGTACTGTTGGCTTCATTCATCACACTTTAATTTGCACTTAAAAACAAAAACAAAACAAAAAAAAACATTTTTTCTTTGATTATAAACAGACTTTTGGCTAATATCTCAGTGTTAAGTTAAACAGAAAAACCCAAATACTGTCAGGATGCAATAAATCAGAATAAAAGTCGATGTCAAAACAGTCAAACAGCAGCAGGGTGCTGGAGTCAGAGGAGAGAACTGCTGCTGTCCATTACTGTTGCAAGTCAGGAAAGCTAAGAAAAACATCTTCAAATCTGATTTTGGCTTTTTACGGATGGCTTAAAATGGAGTAAAAGGAAAAAACAAAAGTAACTTTTATAAAACATCATCAAACCCACCAAACCCATTAAACCCAACAATATTAAACCCTTCGATATAACAACATTCTCATTAACTTAATTTATATTTTCTATCAGTGAAGAAACGTTGTAGATTTGTGTTAGATTTTCCTGAACATGAACTGAACATTAGTATTGATTTAACATATTAACCAAATTGAAAAGGTGAGAATCAAATTAAAATGTGAGTCTTATTAAAAATACAATTACATTAGAATCCCATAATAAAATACAACACACTCAAAAAAACAGATATCAGAGGTAAAGTTAATTAAGACATTAAGGAGGGAGAAGTGTAAGTCCAATTTATTCTAAAAACATCTATTTTTTAATAAGATGTCTGCTGTAACAAACAGATCTGACCAGAGGTTGGTAGGAATCACAAGTGGATGAAGAAGGAAGATGCAACTGCAAAGGGACGAAAAAGGCAGGGAAAAGTGGATATAAATACCGCCCTGCTGCTTGCTGCTTTAAAGAGGGATTACCAAAGGCTAAGCCCCGACAGAGCTTACTCCAAAGTTAGCCTCAGAGTCAGTGGGCGACAGCGAGGGGTTCATACAAAAGGCTTTACACCACAGAGGCTGGGAGCTGAAAACAAAACGCTGGTGCAGTGCAACAGGAAAGCCGTTTCTGTGGTTCGGCACCACGGAGGCCTGCTAGGGCCATCAGCAACGCAACCACAGTTTGCTTAGCCTTAGATCTCTGCAAGTAATCCAATTGTGACTGCTAATTATCCAAACACATTTAAGTGGTTTGGTCCCAACAACAAAGCCAACAAAAAGGAAGCTAACCCTGATGTTCACACAAAATAAAACTAAACATATGATCAGTTTTATAAATTTCACCACCAACGGTAGATGGTTTGTTTCTTTATTACACTGTCTTGATCAAAGTGAATTGATACCAGAGTAATATAAGCAGGAGTTTGACCAACTAATAAAAGCAGAAGCACCAATGGGGGGGGAGGAAGAAAAGTTGCATAACAGGATATAAATACTGCCACTATCAGGGTTGTTTGTTTCTCCTGTGTTTGGCAGACAACCTTATCACGGTCCAAGTACAACAATCCATGTACAAACACTCCAGCATGTCCCACAGTCAAAGTCAAACTCGGAACAGGCAATTTCATGTCCACATGCAGAGCGGCATAATCCCAATCACCTCCACCAGCTCAGACGGGGCTGATCAGGCAGGGCCTAAATATTAGAAGGTAAACAAACAGACTACATTTCATTACAGTCATGGCTTTGAGAAAACTCCACCTTAAACATTACTTTATCAATTCCAAAATAAGCTCATAAACTGCCAAAAGAATAAAGTTAAAGAATAAAGGAAAATATAAACTTTGACTTTAGTGTTAATTACTATAGCTCTAAAATGTTTTCTGAAGATGCATTCAAATGCAAACAGCTAAATGTGGAAATGCCTTTCAAAGTGCTTAAATGTTTTATTGTCAGAGCAGCAAAATGGATCATTATCACTGAACCAAGGATTAGCAGCATGCTGCAAAGTTCCTTTGAAACAGAAAAAGGAAACTATTTTCAAAACAACATTTCTTAAACATAACAGAATACATCTCCAGTAAGACTCTTGGGTTTTAAATTGGACCTGGATCAGATATGATTAATTAGGTGGACTGAATATCTGAGAACCTCTAATGCACTTAAAACAGAACTGTTATTTCCTTTTGCTGCTAAATGACATTTCATTTGTTTATAAAATAATATAAAGGACATCTATTTCTATTTGTTACCTTCTTAATGTTTATGTTAAGACTAAAGCTTTCACTCACATAGCAAGATATATGAATACATATCATTTACAGTTGGACCGGAATCAGCCAATATGTTTAGGTATCGCTAGATTGGGAGAAAAAAAAAAAAAAGAAAAGGTTCATCTCTTGAATAACGAAAACAAAAAAATTAAGCCGTTATTTAGGAATTTAAAAATGTTAAGTCTTGCATATTTATGATTTTGATTTAAACAGTATTAAACAAAAACACAGAACATCATTAGCCTTAGGTCAACCTCATTACACTTTTATAAATATAGCAAACAATCAATAGTAATTTTTAAAGGGACAATTGTAAAGGTGGACAGAACATCCAGACCTTCTTTTATCTTTCAACTTAAAGTTATTCAATACTTTTGAACACTTTGCTTTTTGAAAATGCTGTAAAATCTTTACACACAGCTCATTAACAGAGTAAGCAGACGTTCTTCCACCATGTTTGTTTTGATAGAACAGTGCATACAGAGCCAGCGGATGACTGGAGGCGAACTCCTGACTCAGTTAAAAGAACAGAACCACAAACATGAAGGTCATGACCCATCCTGCAGCTATCAAAACCCTAAAGTAAGTTTATAAGAAAAATATATCACATAATGCTAATAAAATAATTAGTAACGGAAATATTTGTGGGTTTTTTTTTAAATATATTTTTAACTGACAGCCACTGGGAAAACTGCTGCCATGAGTTCTTCTGCATCAAAACACATTTACAGAAAGATTGAGTGGAAGAAAAAATGTAGTAAAAAAAAAAAAGGCAGTACATAGCGCAGCAGCAGAGTACCATGTTAGTCACTGATGCAGTTATCCGGTACAGACACAAATATTAAAACGTGTTTAGCATCAAGACATTCTTTGCATACCCAACATTTTCTCTTTGTCCATTTCCTGTCTAATTTCTGAGAAGAAAAAAAATACAGTAGCAACACAAAAAAGGAAGCATAAATGGTGATAACATGCCCAAGGAAAGGGCTGTGAAGCAAGATCAATTAGAAAGTTTGGAGGAGAATGACAAGTGCAGCTGGAGCCTTTACTTCAAGTATCACTAAAGCTGATGTTGGAGGGAGATGACAGATGTGGAAGTCGAGGATACAAAGATGGTTAAAGCTGCTTTTAAAAACAAGCTTGGCTTCCTTAACGCATCAGCAGAACCACAGGCCTCAATGTGGGGTCAACACAGTATCTCATACAAAAGGAGAGATAGACTGTCTTTAAGTAATCCTGATACTTCCTTTTGTAATACTGAACTTCACAAAGGAACTGCTTTCAAGCCTGATAAGTTCAGGCTGGATAATAAAGCAATATGTATCTTGATAGACACCTGACCAATTTCAATAGAAACTACATAGACTTAATAATGAAGCACAAGAAGTTTCTAAGCAACAAGGCCAACTAGTTCACTACTACCAGAGTTCACCCGGCCAAAGTTATTCGAGCATAAAGGCAAAAAGATATTCAAGTACATAAGAAGAGTACTGACAGAGGCAGCCGGGTGTTTTTCTTGTAAGTTCTACTTGCGAGCAGGTGTACAGCACATCTTTGCTCTGATGGTTCCCAGTTATGCATCAAAAAAACAAACACGATAAGATAGAAAACACACCTACAAGAGACATGAGCCGATAGTGGCATGATTTGACTGCTTTGTCAGTGACATGTTTTCCTTATATTGTATCCAGCGACACACAAAGTTATATTGTATCCAGCGACACACTTGTATAACACCCTGTAGTGAACAAAGATCATTAAACAATAAATAAATAACGCTGAGATCTCTTGTAAAACAGAGCTCTGTAATTTGGAAGACTCTGAAAAATCCCACTAACTGGCAGCCGATTTACTCCACGGAGCATTATGGCCTACAATCACTGTGCAGGTCGTCTTCTGCAAAACTGCAGCAAAATGGTTGACCTGTTTTACAGTCGCCTGTATTCTAAGCGTTTTTAATGTCTAAAAAAATATGATATATTCTTAAAAAAATCAAAACTTTTCACAAAAATGCTCTAATGGATACAATTCTGGAAGGAGGGAAGATAGAATTAGCCTTGTCTTCAGGGTACATCCTAACTTGTCTTTAGGGTACATCTGGAATACTAATTTAATCCCAAAAGCATAAAAATAATGCTACTTGCAGCATTGATGTAGAACACGAACATATTAAGCATTTACTGTGACGAGCATATTTCAGATTAATTATTGAAGGTGGTTCAGCCCCAGTTTTATTTTTATAACTGCAAGCAGCCAACTGGAGTAGCAAAATAATACCCATCAATCAGTGATTGGAATCTTATGGAATATTGCATTTCTTTGTAGCTGTTAGATTTAAATTATTAGCTCCATCAAATATACTGCCTCTAACACAGCAGGTCAGACCTTAAAGGAAACTGAAAATAGATTTATTGAAGAAAAGTCAAGTCGGTGCATTACTACAAAAGTAAATACTTTGGCACCATGGCCTGTGAAAAGGAGAGGCACTGTACAGCAAAGGTAGGGCGCCGCCATTTTTACGTGACAAACTGGAAGTTGAAGAAATCATCCAATTTAAAATCTTTTTTATTAAATTATTTTCTTCCAAAACTTACTCTTTTTACCTAAATGATCTTCAACTGCTGTTTGTAGGGATGCTTAAATATTTTGTTTACTTGATCGTCTAGATTTTTGCCAATAAATTAGGAACGCACCTATGACAGGTTTTGTTGTCAATCTTTTGACGATACAATGTTGACGATACCAGATCTTTAAAATCACCAACATGCCATTTGTGATTTTGAATGATAGATTTGTTTTTATAACAGACACTGTCAGTTTTTACAAGATCACAAAACACCTTCAATATTTTAATCTTATATTACTGTTAATCTTAATGCAAGGCATTAATAAGTACCCATGAAACAACAAAGACTTCTGAAAAAACGGCTCTGAAACGTAAATTAGAGCTTGGATGATTTACAGTAGGAGATTTTAAGACCTTTGCAGAAGTAGATAAGATCTATGGAAAAGATCAGTTTTAAATCAAAGTACTGGCCAACCACCAATCAATTACATTAGAATCCCATAATAAAACAAGGTCAATTGATCTTTATTGAACCACTACAATAAAGTTCCATCAAGCTAAAAAAAAAAAAAAAAGTTCACACCAGAAGTTTTGTAGGAAACCTAAACTTAAGATCTGTAGATTTTATACCAGAACCAAATGTAATGCCTTCGGTTTTTCCCCTTCCCTCAGGGAAGCCCTAATCCTAACATTAGTGGATGAGAAACCCAAAACTAAGGTAAATGGATTTTATATGACTTCCAATTGGGACAGACTTCCAGTGTGCACATCTGGTGCCGACTGAAAAACATGGTGCACCCTGTCCCTGCAGCACCATACTGGTGAAAAGAGATGGTGTCATTTAGAAAAAAAAGGATTGTGCTCCCGGAAACCCAGGAGTTTAAAACTTCCAAGTTAGTTTAGCTTCGAGTCAGATCCTTTTCCTTTTGTTTATGCCAGTTATGTGTAAGACAGTGTAATGCACACAGCTGCTATCTGTTTCCATTAACAGCTTACTCATTGTTTCTGTTTTCATGAGCAACGTCATGAGCCGTGTTGACGTGCCCTTACTAGATCAGCCAATGCTCCTTCTTTATACCAGCCAAAGGCAAGAACTGTGGGTCAGAAATGAATATTCACAAATTCCACCTCCTGCATTGGTAATTAAGGAAAGAGATCTATATTTGCAGAATGTATGATGAAAAAAAAACATGTAGAGAAAAATTTGTAACTGCAAGTAATATTCATTCAGTCACAGGCGGTTAGAGGAAAACTGTCCTATTTTGATCCTCAACTGTTTCATCAGTAGGTCAATACCAATAACTTATTAAAAGGGGCAGTAAAGGCTGCATAGTTGCCAACCGTTAGGCTTACCAAAATCTTCCCAACTGTGAACAACATACTCATTATCAAAGAATATGTAACATTTTCAAACTCAGGCTCACAAAACATTGACACACTTTAGAGGTATTTTGATATTTATGTGCAATTTTTAAAAAAGAGGTTTTAAAAGGAGAAAACAAAAGTTTTTTTTCCTCAATCTAGTTGGAAAGCATAATTATTATCAAGATATATATTCCTCTTGCTTGTGCACAACATTGAACAATACTTTTCCTTTCATTTCATTTTCCATTTATAAGTGTGGCTAAAGAACTTTGAAAAGCTAGTTTCTTAAGCAAAGTTATTCTGTGGCCCAACCACACGAGAATCTAAATGATGGGTACCCTAAAGTTGTAAACAATAAAGACAAATATTCTCCCTTTATATAAACACATATATTTATAAGCTCACCATGAGCATCTGTAAGTTTTACTTTGGGAGTTAAATCAAATGAAATAAACTCACCTGTCTATCATATTCCAATCTACTTAAATGCGCTTTTGTGTTTTCATATCGACTACCAGTAGTAGAAAGCACAAGGAAATTTGAGGAAAACGTGACAACGTTAATATCCTGATTTTTCGGTCCAAATGATAGACTAGATAAAAATAAACACATCTATCAATACATTTAATCATTATTTAACTAAACGCTTCCACATGGAGGTTTTCTTTAAACATGGCCCACTAAAAGAAGCAAAAAAAAAAACATGCTTTAAAAGTAGTTTAACAGATTAGATGTATAACAATAGATGGCCATAAAGTCAGCAGATGTAATTTATCGGTATACGTCACCGCGGCGTCACGCTTTTTGTTAAGTTCCCTATTGAAATCAATTTCCCAATACAGGATGCGATCAAAAGGGAACTCTATTCAATAACATACAGTTAAATAAAGCGCAGTATTGGTTTAGAAACAGACAAAATGTAGCCCCTATGAAAAACAGCACCGCCAGTCTAATGTAGTCTACTTTACCACGGATTGACCGCCATCGCCTTTTACTGAAATCTCAAGTAATGGTCGAAAAAATAAAATGACCACATTTTCGAGAGAAAATGTGTTTCTGGATCCAACTCTTCTTACCTTCCAACAGACGTTGAATTATAGAGTCGATGTTTAATTTGTCCGGCTCCGCCATTTTCTGACGTTATCGGGAAGCGAGACCTTGGTTTTATGCGTCGCACCTTTAAAAATTCAGAAGAGAGAAAAAGAGAAGATGGGCCAAAGGTTACTTTTAACAGATGTCACCAGTCGCTTTCAAGGTAGACGACGCCAACAATTCGAGCAACATGAGCATAATCAATGAGCTAATCCGAGCTAAAGCTGCTACTTTTTTTAGTAGCATCGGCACAACTGTACCGCGGCTGCCAAGCTCAGTAATAACATGTTAAGCTGATGAAATGTACCCGAACCTTTTTCCTCAGAGCGCCTCCTGCCCTCGCGGTATGGAAAATGAGGGGAAATGTATGAAAAAGATTAATTTTTGGCCCTTTTTTCTCCTGCTTTGTCCGGCTCTCTCCACAGTCTCCCCCCCAGGAACTTTAAAAGAGGGCCGCTTGAGCCGAACGTCTACAGCGACGTACGAGACTGAATTAAACCGAACACGTTAGAGCCTTCTTAGAAGTTGATTGGCCAAACAGTTCAACCCATCGCGTATGGTTGGGTGATTAATATGTCTATCTAAATATAAACCCCGCCCATAGGAATTTTAACGGCTACCAAAACACAAACAAAAACTAATTACATTCTTTCTTAAAATTCATTTAGTTTAAAGTTTTTTTTTTAACTCTTCTTAAAATTTCAGTTAGTTTTTGTTTTTCTCCAGGTCTAGTTTTTATTTTTATTTCAGTTAACAAAAAAGTATTTTAATTTCTGATTTTTGTGATGTCAATAGTTTTAGTTAACGATAATCAAAGCTGGCTAGGAACTAGTTACATTTACTCAGTTAAATTTACTTGAGTAACATTTAAAAAAAAAATACTTTTAGGATTAGTTTTACACTCCTTGAGTATTGCTACTTCTAGTTGAATAAAAACACTGACTATTCTGTGCTCTGAGTAGTTTGAAATATTCCAAGATCAGGTAAAAATACAAGAAACAGTAGATATTAACAGTGAAAGTTCTTTACCTCTCCTAAAATATATAATGTTCTCGTTCCAAGTATAGATTTTCTAAGTTTTGTGTGGAAAAAAATACTTGGTAAAAGTATTTCTTCTGCATTAATTTGTTCTTTTATATTCATGACATTTATTTGTATTCTTTATGGATTTGAGTCTTCAAAATACCGGATTTTGCACATTAAAGTCTGTCTGCATCATTTCTAAACATTAAATCAGATGCTACTATCCAACAATTACTCAGTACTCAAGTAGCCTTTTTACCAAATACTTTTTTACTTTAACTTTAGCAATTTCTTGGATGACTACTTTTTACTTTTAATTGAGTTAAAAAAAATCTTGAAGTAGTGCTACTTGAGAACAATTTTTAGGTACTCTACCTACCTCTGGTGGTAATAACCTTGATTTGAACGTCCTGATCTGGATGAAAAAAAACAACTGGTTAACAATATGTTACTTTAACATCTACTAAGTTGAATATAACTCCTTTTCAGATAACATTCGGTTCAACTTAAAAATAGTTTAAAAATGTACTCTATAGCCAGTGTCAACTTTTCAGAGTTAATTTTATTCATTTTTGTGTCAAAATCAAGAAAGCCTCTCAGAGATAAGTGGGTAGTCAACACGTTGCATGGCTGTTAACCTTTTCTGACTATTAGCTCAAACACTTGAGCAGATTTACACCCAGTATAGTTGTAAATACTCTACTTAGAGTAAAACAGATTGACTCTGAATTTTTTAACACCCATTTCTTTACTGTGAGGAGCCCTGTGGCTTCAGGGAGATGTTTGTTTAGTAGTGAGGCCTGGACTATTAGAGGATGTATGGAAAATGTGAGAATTTAAAGACAACATTTAAAGATATAAATGTTAGAAATATCTATCCATTTTCTACTGGTTCCTCATTAAGGTCAAGACGGGCTGTGGTGTATCTCCAGGAGCCTAGTGTCAACAGGCAGGGTATACTCTGGACGGGTCACTAGTGAACAGCAGGGAAAAACATAGACACCTAACCATGCACACACTCATGCTTGAGGGCAATCTAAAGATATGAATCAACCTTAAAAGTCATGTTTTTTGGTCTATTGGAGAAAGCTAGAGTACCCAGAGAGGACCAATACATGCAAAACTGGAGTACAGACCTGGGGATTGAATCCAACACATTCTTACTACAAGGCGACAGAGCTACAAACTGTCCCACTGTACAGCCTACTGCAAATATTAATGAAACAAAATATAACAGCATACACGTCAATGTTATTGTTCCCTCTAGTAAAGATATTTATAGCTTTAGAGTTAAAATCCTAGATTAACTGCTTTCATTTGTAAAATACTGAGAGAGATCCAACATTTAAATGTTAAGAAAACTCAGTTATTGGAACCCCTCCTGTCTTCTGTTTAGTCCAACCTTTTTTTTGCCAATAGGTCAACATTTAATTTGTCTAACATTTGACAAAAACTCCTCTTGGTTGCACTATCTCTCCAGATCAGGTGGGCCCAACTACTGTCCTTCTAATTACTGGCTCTCATAAATATGGTTATGTTAATGGCTTGTATTTGCTTTTATGATACTATTCATTTGTATTATTAAAATATTATCTTAGCAGTATTATATTATAAGTGTCTTCTCATGATTAAATGGATTAAACAGTTGTTTTTATCTTTAATGGGATAGGAGAATCCTGCTTTATTGTTTGCTTTTGTTTAATATACTAACTTTAAAATGTTAAAGTAGAACACATGTTAGGAACACATCCACATGACTGTATCAGTGCTTCAACTTCTGGTTTAGAAGAGAACTGCTTGTTTCATAGGTGGTGAATTATATCCAGGTGGGAACAACAAATCACTTGCTAGGGGTGACCGTAGGAGAGGCAGATCCACCTCTGTATGGAAAGCTAACATTGATTAAATATTTTAGAAAAAAAGTCACACTGCTGAAATGAACAGTTATTGAGACACACACACAAAATGAAATAACTTTTAGGCAACTATTTTTCATACTTGTTAGGCTATTTTATTAAATGAAAAGGGAATCCTAGCACATAAACTGACTGGTGCTCCACAAGCTTACAGCACAGACGGCGGTGAAGAATTACCTCCGTAGAGCAGAAGCAGATACAACAGATGATTTTAGGATTTAAAGACACTGGCTTTAAATTTTCTTTATTTTCTACTAAAAATGTGTTTTTAGCAAATTTAATGAACACTTAAAAAAGGACCTTTCAGAAGAAACCATTAAAAATGTGTTAAAGCACAATTTAGACCTAAAGTGTTTGGACACATGTATAATCTATATGCTACTAACATAGCCTATAAACTTTATACAGCTTTATCTTTATTAATATTTTGCATGTTTCAGCTGGACCATTTATGGAATTGTCATGTGAAAAAAGTATTAGGCATCTAGTTGAATAAAAGAGATTGCTGGATATATTCACTCAGTTGGCATTTCTTTCTTTCTTTGCAAAGAAATGAGAACAAGACAGAAATCATAGCATGGTTGCTATGTTCTGATAAGACACAGTTTCCTCTCCCTAACTTAAAGTCTGAGCAAGGCTGTGAGGAATAGTCAGAATCAAAATAAGTTACCGACAGTTTGGATAAACAATCAAATGTTATAAATAAAAACTAAGAACTTGTTATGGATTATTTTTTTGTCCCAAAAAACATCTCTCAACCAGACACTGTGTGGCCTTGCAGGTGGAAGGGACTGAGTGAAAACCTTTTAATATAAGTAATTGTAATAAATCAATTTATGTGATAGGAAATAATAGGAGATTGATTTTTCTCCGACAACAGAGATCTAAACAAACAGTCAGGTTAACCTTCAGGCAAAGGTGTGTGAGTCTCTAGATTTGATTGGGATACGATGGGCATCAGATATTTAAAGTGAAAAAAACAAAACAAAAAAGAATATTTTGACCTAATTTCAGAAAGAAAGGAGCCAAGAAGCTTTAGGTGAATTATTAGAAATTCATCAAACACACAATAAATAGTCTCTGGTTGTCCTCAATTTGTTTGCAGTTAATCTTTCTGTAAAGCATTATGATTAAAAGACTTGCTATTAATTATCTAATAAATGCTGATGATTTGTTTACGTTGCTCTTATTCAACACTGATCTGCAGTCAGTGATCTGGAGTCGGTGTCTAGCATTAAACTACGTCAAACATTAAAAGTATTGTGGTTATGAAGCAACTAAGGAGGAACAGAAGTTAAATCTTCCATCTTTATTATCAAGCAGACCAAGTACCAGATGTAGCGTGGAAAGGGTGACATGTTTACATATAAATTTACGCTTGTAGATGATGTTAAATATGCCTTTTTACATCCTGTTGGACTTTTTTACTATATGTCTGACTTATGTAGCAATTACAGTAAAGCAATAAGACAAACCTGAAGGCTGGCTTTCAGTCTTTTACAGGCCTCCAGGCTGGACAGCTTCAACTCAGAAGTTTGTCACAAGTAATGTCCTAAACTTATTTGTCCTTTTCAGTGAGTCAGGATATGTAATAATATGAGCTTTAACTTTTACAACACAGAGTGATGTAAGGTTTACTGCAAACTTCCAGACACATTAGTGTTTGTTTTGGTATTGTTTCTTCTTGAACCACTTCAAGACAAATATGTGAAGATATTTATCAACCTTTTCAAGCTTCTACTAACCTGAATTAAACATGAAACACGAGTTTCAATACAAGTCATTTATCTATAAATTCACTGTTTACATGGTACCACGATTCTCTGAACTGGGTTGAGCAAACTAATCTGTGAATGGCTTTTGTGAGGAAACCATCTTAAAGACATTTGAGCAAAATTCTTTCTCCCATGAATGAAACAAGATTGTTTTCCTTTTTCTTTACACTGCAAAGAGTACAACAATTCTTACCTTTCTGCTGAGATCGAACAAGGTTTTTATCAAAAATGTTCTGATATTCAAAAAACTCCATAAAGTAATACTCTCTAGAAAAAGGTCCCCTGCTGTAACAAAAAGTTCAAGGATCTTTTAGGAAAAACAGAACCTCAAATCTGCCACTGCATTTCACGGCAGAGTTTGAGCAGATTTCAGGTTCTTGTTTTATTTATTTACATTTTTTTTAGGATTCTGTTTTGAAACCCGTGGAGGAGAAGGCTTCTGATCAAGTATATGAGCTTGAGCTCAAGAGCTTGACTTATGCAGCAGGACAAGAGTAGAAAACACATCAGAAAGTCAAACGCTGAGTGTTTTTTTAAAAAAAAAAAGAAATTAAGGTTTTGGAGTTAAATTTAGGACTTTCTTCTTAAATATATTTTTTAGATATTTAAAATTCAATGTCTGGCTTATCTTCATATAAGTTTGAACTATGTGCTAGATAATTATAAAAGAAAAAAAAGCTAAATATTTACTCCAAGCAGCTTTTACAGAAGATCGTCCTACAACCAGGGCGTCACCAGTTTGGACCTATAGCTCTGTCTGTCTCAGCTGATGTGTCATTGGGCAATTCACTTGCATTGCCTACTGATTATCATCTCTATCGCCTCTTCAACAACTAAAACTAAATATTAGTAGCATTACTGAATGAAACCTACTCTTAACATCAATTAAACTGAGGCATATAGATTGCATTCTGCTAAATCATTTATGAAGCCCCTGAACTAATAAAAAGACAAGCTCTTTAAAAAGGAGTTTACCTGAAGCAGATTCCAGGTCAGTGGTGCTGCAAAATGAAATACTTTTTATACCAGATTCAGTGCCGATTCTAAGAGCAGTCAATGAAAAGAAGTCCTGTGAGCGCAGGTGATGCAACACTAGGCTTCAAAGATATAAAATAGATCAAATAAGGAGGAAATGGTCTTGGTAATACTTTAAAAATAAAAAGATACCAGTGAGTCAAACATCAAATGGAAAGAGGAAACCAACCCAACCGAGAATACACTAAGCAATGATGATTTGAAGGTTTTGACTTTGTAATAAATCGTAGTGCCGCATGAAACACAGTCCAAAGCATCAATTAACTGAGAAGAAGAATGCCTATATAAAATGTAGTGTAACATGCTGTTTGGTCCTGGAAATTAATAAAACACTGTACAAATAAAGACCTTTTACCATTTTCCTATTTTTTTCTGTTAAATTTAACATTTATTTTGTGTTATTTTCTATATTTTAAATTTCTGTATATTTTTCTTGATTTATGAAAACACAGTCTTTAAATTTGATTCAATTTAGTTCTAAAATAGGTATTTAACCCGAAGGGAAATTAAATGTTGTAACTCATGTTTACTTTTCTCTTAACAAGGAGTTGTAGGTGTTGATGCTGTAGGCAGTAGGGATCTTCTGTAGAGGTCTGTCTTGCACCAGATTTGGAGAAGCATCTGTTGTTGTTTAAAAATTTTCTGAAGAGGATGTTTGCTGTTGCCCATAATCTTTTTCACTTTATGAATAATTCTCCTTTGGGAAATAATCTCCAGAGGAGTTCCTAGAACTGAGTCCTGCTTTGTTAGCTTGTTGAGCTTTTTTAAGTCATTTGCTCTGATGCTGTTACCACAGCAGATGATGGAGGAAGAGATCATACTGCCCACAACAGACTTATAGAAAATCTGTAGCATCTTTTTTGCAAACACACACAAAAAACAGGCTTTGTAAATAAACCCTAATATCGTTTACTTTTTTCCAATAATTAAATCATCATTTAAAAATGATATTATCAGAAGTAAGAAATCAAAGTAAGAAAGGCTGTCTGGACTGTTATTTTGAATTAAAATAATCTAAATGAATCCATATTATTTTTAAATAGGAGAGACTTGTTGGACCCATACATTCAAGAAATTTCTTTCCATTTATTTGCACCCTATTATGTTTCATCCATAGAAAACAACTGTTTGCAATTATTTTGGTAAGATAATAACAGTTCTATTTTTAAAGCCAACATTCCTTATTATTTCTTCATCTGTTTCTCGTGATCCATGATACTTGTTTGATGAGTCAAGACCTCAGACTCTCTGCTTCGAGAGTTGGTATCCTAACATTCATCACTGGTTTCGACACAAACAGGTGTGGATGTAAGAGGAGGGATCTGGGATAGCTATGGAAACTGTTTGGGATTTGTTTGTTTTGACTGGCTGTACTTATGCGGAAAATTGGAAATCTTCCAGGTGAATCCCAATCTATCTGTTCTAACTCATGATGGATACAAGCAAAATAATTACACACAGCAGCATCAGAGACGTTATAGTGATTTTTAGGTGAATTACGCTATTTCTTATTTGGGCTTTCCCTCGTTCACCAAGAAGGGGAAAATAGAGGGACACAAAGGGACATGCATATCTACATGTCTGGACCGGCCCCGAGTCCTTTTCTACACCTATGTTCTGGTGTTTAAAGTTGAGCCCCACCTACACCGGACATTCCTCTATAAGTAACAGGCATGTTCTTATAGAGCAGCTGGTCATCTTTTATCTATCAGAAAACATCTTTGTGAAGAAAGGGCTTAAAACACAAGGCAAAATCTCAAGACCTCGTCTGAAGGCTTTAAAAGAAAAAGGGAAAATAGGTAAGTAAATAATTTCTACATTATGAATTGATGGAAGAAACAGTTGCATTAAACCTTTTAGAAGATAGTTGTTTTTTTTCTAAGCTTTTAATGAAAAGGTCAAAAAACAAAACCTTAGATTAAAATAATCTAGATGAATCCATATTATTTTTAAATAGGAGAGACTTGTTGGACCCATACATTCAAAAAATTTCTTTCCATTTATTTGCACCCTATTATGTCTCATCCATAGAAAACAACTGTTTGCAATTATTTTGGTAAGATAATAACAGTTCTATTTTTAAAGAAAACATTCCTTATTATTTCTTCATCTGTTTCTCGTGATCCATGAAACTTGTTTGATGAGTCAAGACCTCAGACTCTCTGCTTCGAGAGTTGGTATCCTAACATTCATCACTGGTTTCGACACAAACAGGTGTGGATGTAAGAGGAGGGATCTGGGATAGCTATGGAAACTGTTTGGGATTTGTTTGTTTTGACTGGCTGTACTTATGCGGAAAATTGGAAATCTTCCAGGTGAATCCCAATCTATCTGTTCTAACTCATGATGGATACAAGCAAAATAATTACACACAGCAGCATCAGAGACGTTATAGTGATTTTTAGGTGAATTACGCTATTTCTTATTTGGGCTTTCCCTCGTTCACCAAGAAGGGGAAAATAGAGGGACACAAAGGGACATGCATATCTACATGTCTGGACCGGCCCCGAGTCCTTTTCTACACCTATGTTCTGGTGTTTAAAGTTGAGCCCCACCTACACCGGACATTCCTCTATAAGTAACAGGCATGTTCTTATAGAGCAGCTGGTCATCTTTTATCTATCAGAAAACATCTTTGTGAAGAAAGGGCTTAAAACACAAGGCAAAATCTCAAGACCTCGTCTGAAGGCTTTAAAAGAAAAAGGGAAAATAGGTAAGTAAATAATTTCTACATTATGAATTGATGGAAGAAACAGTTGCATTAAACCTTTTAGAAGATAGTTGTTTTTTTTCTAAGCTTTTAATGAAAAGGTCAAAAAACAAAACCTTAGATTCTTCTTAACTCTTTTTTTCTCTTCAAGTTCATAATCCAGACTGGGGAACTTTTTTTTTTCAAATGTACAAAAACTGAACAATATTTTTTAAATATGTTTGATACATTTTTATAATTCCTATTTAAGCTAAATACCTCCTAGTTGAGGTCACCCGTTGTTTTTTCCTGTGTTTTACTTACAAAAAGCTGTAGGCGAAAAAATATCCAAAATTTAAAAAAAATGAAATGTTTAATTCAACTAATTTTTCTGAACACTCCAGATGTAAATGTATTAGTTAACCAGGTGTGAATAATTTCAGCTATAATAGGAGTATAATTGTTCAATTTGAATATATAATGTGTCTATAATTAAGGTTTCATGTTGGTTGTTGTGTTGGAAGGGCTCAGCCATTTCTGGGTGGAGATGTTTGGAGATCTCAGGCCTGTCTGGGCATGAGTTTGATTAGAAGATGTTGCCTCAGACCACACTTTCTGCGGACACACACGCAATCTAATCGGTGTCTGTCTGAGGGAGTGTGTCCAGATGTAGCTTTGACAAACAGACAGAGATTAACTGTAACACCAAGACAAAAAAGATTCGCGTTTGTTTTTTTTTTTTTATGTAAAAGCCTCCAAGAAGAAAGCAAAGTCAAAGAGATTAGAAATGTTAACACTTTAACTGAAAAAAAGCAGAATGGCTCCAGAAAATAAAAGATATTTGTAATATTCGTTGACTTAATGTGTGTGTGTTTTTTTTTCGTTTTGTTTTGTTTTGTAGAATGGGATCATCAGCAGTTCACATGGTATGTGTGGCCATCGGGGTCCTCGGGCTGATTGGGGCCATCGTCTGTTGTGCCCTTCCTCTCTGGAAAGTGTCTGCCTTCATAGGAAACAATATTTTGACTGCACAGGTAACTAAATATTCAAATATTCAGGGACCATCGAAAGGGATTTTATAGTTTAAAATGCCAGTTTAACAATGTTTTTATGTTTTAAGACTCACTCTCTGTACAGTATTATTGTAGGAGTTAAGCAGGAAATCTTGTACTGAATAAAATGTAATAGGCAGTTTCTAAAAGATTTATATTTATTTTTGGGAGGAATAATATTCCTCAATTTAACAGAATCTATAAAGTTTTTATTGCATGAAATAAAAGCTGTTTATAGACCCTTTTATCTTTTAACAAACTGAAAAATCTGATTGAGAGACAAACTTTTCCTGTTTTAGCTCATTTAGGAATAATTATATAAATCTACTTATACTAAAATAAAGGCAACATGTAATGGCTATCCTTCCATATGGTTAACTGGAACTTTGACCAATGAAACTGATAAAACTGGTGTAACTGGATGAGGTTTGTGGGGCTCATTACTCTTAAACACCTTTTCCACTAATTTTCTATGACATCAGTGAATAGTGATAGTCCCTTCAAAACACTGACTTTAGTGTCCCCGTGCCAATTTAAACTCTTCTGCCTGTTAACTGGGGGCCAGGCTCCACTGGCCCGCTTGAGCACATAATGTTCTTTCCTCATGACGATTCAGTTCAGCCGCAAAACATCCTGACCCCCTGTATTTAACAGTCAAATCTCCTTTTATGTAAGAAAAAAACATAAATGTATATAAACTATTAAAAAATAT
Organism: Jordanella pulchra; assembly: GCA_034780135.1. Classification (NCBI taxonomy): domain Eukaryota; kingdom Metazoa; phylum Chordata; class Actinopteri; order Cyprinodontiformes; family Cyprinodontidae; genus Jordanella; species Jordanella pulchra. The sequence goes on from JAUZNJ010029675.1 coordinate 35,458, forward strand.
CCGCTCAAAAGCCTTTTCCACTAATTTTCTGTGACATCAATGGATTATGATAGCCAATTCAAAACACAGACTCTGCTGTCCTTAAGCCAATTTAAGATATTTTTACTGTATGCTCGGGGCCACTGTTCATTTTCCTGCTTGATCTCACAGAAAACACTCACAGAAACTCCTGTATTAGTATTTAGATGTTGTGACTTGGAACCTACCCCCTCCAAATATGGTTTTTGCAACTATACTGGTAAAAGACTGTTTTCCTATAAATAACAATCATATCCTGTTTGTTTTTGCTCTGGGAATATAACATTTATTTCAAACCAACTCATAGAAATGATGCTTTAAAATATGTCCAATGTTTTGTCTCTGTTTAACCTAAAGATTATAAATTAATTGCGAGTCAGGAAGATACAAAGTCCTGACTTCATTATCAAGGCTTTTCTCATTTAAGAAAATAGTCATATTTGTTTACATAAGCAATTAATTATTTAAAGACAATTTCTATTCATTCTCCCCCGAGATTAACTCATCTTCTGTAATGTATTAAATAGAAATAATAAATGATCAGATAATAAATATTTATCTGTTAGTAATTAGAAAAACTACAATGAAACAAAGGGTGGTTTGGTTGTTTTTTCCCTTATTTAGATTGTTATTTTTCTCTTTTTACATGACAAAAAACAATAACAGTGTTGTAAATATCTTTTTCTGTTTCTTTGTGTGAGTAGGAAGTTCAGGAGGGTCTGTGGATGAGTTGTGTGACGCAGAGCACCGGACAGCAGCAGTGCAAAGTGTATGACTCCATGCTGGAGTTACCCTCTGATTTGCAGGCCGCCCGAGCCATGGTCATCATCGCCTGCATGCTCGGTGGACTCAGCCTCCTCATCCTGTTCTGCGGTTCCAACTTCACCACATGTGTGCAGAACGAAGACGCCAAACCCAAAATCTGCTTGGTGGCCGGAGTGGGTCTGCTGCTGGGCGGCCTCCTGGTGCTCATCCCAGCCAGCTGGTCGGCTCATACCACTATTAGTGACTTTAACAACCCGTTGGTGGGCCAGAGTCAGAAGAGAGAGCTGGGAGCGAGCATCTATATCGGCTGGGCAGCAGGGGTTCTGATGATCCTGACTGGAGGTCTGCTCTGCTGCTTCAGCAGACCCAAATCCAGCTCAGGAGGAACCACCAAGTACTTCAGCAGCAGTGCTTCAGCTCCAGGCAAAAACTACGTGTAGAGGCTTTGTGTAAAGGACTGGTGTCCAATAGATGGATAGACAGGGAAATAAAGAAGGAAAAAAAGTAGAAAGAGGACACCAGGGGTTGCTTGTAAATAATTTAAGCTGATAAATGAATTGGATTATTATTTCCATACTTTAAACTGTTACATTTTTGCATTGGTAAAACTGTTATAGTACCTGTATTCTTCTTGAAAGGACACATCAAATTAAAATTAAAAGGGCATCATACTTAAAAAAAAAGAAATATTAAGATGACAAAAATGTCTCTGTTGGCAGCATTAGATATAACAGTGATTTCTAGACGTAATATTTTTTTAGATAACTACTTCCTAATGTTCCTGAGATTTCTTTCATTTCTTCCTTCCTATTCAGAAAGCTGTAAGCATAATCCCTAACCAGATGTGCCTCAGGAGACAAGTTTATGACTGTTTCTCATATATTCCTCAGCTTCTGCATTAGTTTTCATTGGTCATAGTTTTATTAGATTGTGCTGCTTTTCTCCTTTTTAAATGATCAGCAGAAAATTGTTGAAACTTGTTCAGATTTAAATGTTTGAAAAAAAGGAAAACAAATTCTAAAGACAAACTAGATTCAGTTCAAACGGCATATATTTCCAATAAACAATTTCACACACAAAAAAAATGAAGATAAGAAGCATCATTCCGAACAACGGACAAAAAAACCCACATAGCACCCATGTACCCCTACACATCAGAGAGTATCGTGCAGGTTGCCAAGTCAAGAGAGTTTAGCAACCTTAGGAGCTCTTATATGATTGGCTAAGGAACCAGAATGTAAACACAAGTGACACACTGCACTGAAGTAGTTCCACACCTTTCCTCTGTGTTTGAAAGGAGAAAAGCTTGAATTACCTCCAGATTCCACATCCTCCACGCTCGCTCTGTTTCACTCACCTGCCACTGACTGAGCAACTATGTTGTCATAATCAAACGGTTCCACATTCATCCACGACTTCTCTGAATGTTCACTGTCAAATTATGCTTCAACTCCAGTTTGTTGCTCTGCTCCAGTCTGTTCGGCTCCCGCAGGTCCTCTTGCACATGATCTCTGGCTTTAAGGAATGTGGAGCAGAGCTCAGTGTGTTTCTGTGGATGTAGTAGCTGTTGCTCTTCACTAAGGCTTTCTGAAATGAAACAATGACATATACAGAAGCAGAGGATGTGGAATAAGGGGTGATACGTTGTTAATGGGGAGGACCAATTGTTTTTAGAAACTGTTACTTCCATTACAAGTTGAATGACAATGACGTTGGTTAATTTTACTGTAGATTTCTTAATTATTGCTACATGCCAGAAAGTAGAATGACAATAAAAACATTTTTTTAAGACTTAAATGAATGTTATTAGAGATTCTGCACAATTTTCAGTTTGCTTTGAACATTTATTCTCGGGGTGGTGGCTGTATCGCATTTGGTTTCAGAGTGTGAATTAAAATATTCTTCAGCTGAATCTGTTTTTCTGATAGAGACTTTAACACTCTTTGCTGACACGTCTCTTCAACATTGCGTGGTGGTCAGGGTCAGTGCCCCTGGATTGGCAGACTAGGGTGGTGGTTCCCCTGCATAAGGGGGGACAGGAGGGTGTGCTCCAATTATAGAGGGATCACACTTCTCAGCCTCCCTGGAAAGGCCTATTCCAGGGTCCTGGAGAGGAGATCCTGGCAGATTGTGTGGTTTTCGTCCTGGCTATGGAACAGTGGACCAACTCTACACTATTGCTCCAGTTTTATAAGCTGCACATGAAGCACTCTTTTCTTTTTGCCGCCCTGCCCCACTGAGAAGACAAATCTGGACGAGGCGATAACTATTTGCTCTAAAACAGGGATGTTGTTCAACCGATTTAACTTTGAGAGAAATACAATGAGACATTTTGCAACTCCTCTCTTCCTTTTGTAGGAAGGATGGAAAGTCCTTCTGCCTCTCAAAAATGTTTCCTCAAATATCTAAACACAGCTATAAATTATTCATATACAAATTACACATTATGCAATATAAAAAATTTGATTTAATGAAGTAGTGGAAACCCTCGTCTCCATTACACAAGCCGCTTGAATTTGTAGCTGCAGGAAAAGATAGTTTTAAGATATAGCGAATCAAGGAATCTAAATGCAAATATACTCTACATTTAATCATTTTGCTTGAGGTTAAAATTTGTGGTGTTTTGAGTTGGTCTAACATTTACAATCAGATTAGCAAGACCGATAAGTTTTCTTCATAACTCTACAGGAAGTCATTTTTTTTGCTTTCTTATATTACAGCCTTTGCTAATAAGGTATGACTATCTCTCTATCTGAGGATTGCTTCACTGCATAAAACTTCTTAAAATCTGCAAAGCCTGTTTTTTTCTTTTTTCTCTTTCAATAAAAAAATACCCCAAATTTTGACACACTGAATGTTTATATCCAGCTTGCGAGTGATAGAAGATCTTTGAATTTAGATCATATAAATAATGTTCTACCTAAATTTTGGCCCAAAAAAAGCAAAATAAAGCTTGCTGGCTTCCTGTTTCTATAGACTTAGATGGCAATATTATCTTATTTTGCCAGGAACAGGAAACCACAGCTGATGTTAAGAAGCCCAAACCGTGTTTAACTTCCTTAGTTTGATATATGAAGCCAGAATTACACAAACATCACCGCTTTATATTCTGTAATAATCTAAGGTCAGAAGAAACACCCCAACTGTTCCATATGTTTTCTAAAAGGTAAGCAGATTTTAATTTCTCAAACCTGTGAAAAACATATTTTGTTAAAGCATAAGAAATAGATTCTTTATAATTTACTAGAGATCAATCAAAATAATAATAAAATGAATCTATATGGATTTAAATTTCTTTTTTAAATATTTCTTAAATTTGTCAAATGACAGAAGCTCCAAAGCAGTATGTTAGATGATCAGTCACTTGTTTTGTCATGTTATATGTGCACTAAAAACATGTGGAACAGCTGAAATTCAACCCTTAACTGCTGTGTTGAAATCTTTAGTGTCTTTTCCCAGACCAGCACTTGACCATAAGCCTTACAAGGCAATGCCCGGTGGGCTGACATGCAATTCTGCGCCTGTCAGACTGTCTTAATGTATTCAGAAAATGTTGGTATAATTATCAAATTTTATGTATTTATTTGCACTAAATAATGCATTAATTGACTGAATTAATGCATGGATAAAAAGTTAAAATCTAAGCATTAAAAATTTCTTTAAACTGCAACAGCAGTTATATGAGACATGAAACACATCCCTTTTATTATTTATTAACACCTGTCGCCTAGATTTAAAAAGATTTCAAAAGTTAAAAAGATTTAAAAAGTTGACTTTTTCAATTAGCCTTATCAGGGCCTCAACCAGTCTTTAGATTGAAAACAAGAATATCAGTTTCAATTATAAAATGTCAAATTAGATCATTCTTTACTGAATTAAATACATTTAAAATTAAATATTACAGTTTCTTTAATGTATAGGGGTTGTGAGTTCTCCAAACACACAAACAAGAACAAACCTTAATTAATTAGTTTAAAATACTGTAGGAGAGAAGCTGAAGCTAACAAAGTTCAAATCCACATAAGTCAACATGTTAAAGAGAATTCTTGTTTGAAAATTTCTCGTCTTACTGTTTTTTTTTTCTGCTAAGCAATCCAGAGACTGAGTGAGCAGACATTAGCATCTATTATTTACCTACTTAAAATAACGGTTTCAAAAGCTTAGGTTTTAAAAAATAGTTTTATATTGTTTAAAGTGTATTTTTCTATTCCAATTTCTATTTCACTTTATACTTTATTTGCTTATATTTTATTTTAATATTAAATCAGATGATACGATCAGTTACCCGATGCTAAAGGAGCCTTTTTTAACAAACAGTTTTTTTAATTTAAATTCTTAGAAAAACATGCCGTGTGACTGCCTATTCTATTATTAATCATGGCTAAAAATACCTCTTACCATTAAGCTCTGACGCTGATGTGATTATATCATATTATGTTTTAAATCATCAAACACGGTGCCTTTGTTTTGCTATGTGTTTAGCTTACCATTGGTTTAGATTGTGTCTATGGACAGAACATTTTAAAATGCTCCTTTTTTTTGTTGTTGTTTTTTTTTTTAATTTGCAGAATGCGATCATCAACAGTTGAGAAGTTATGCCTGGTCCTCGGGGTCCTCGGGCTGATCGGGGTCATAGTCTGCTGCACCCAACCCTGCTGGAGAGAGACAGCCTATGAAAAAACTAGTTTTGTGAAGCAACAGGTAACCGAATACTGTGATTTAAAGAACATCAAAAAGGTCTTTATGACATAGATGATCAAATTGTTATGATCATCATAATTGTTTTATGAATTGTTATGTATGTTTAGTGTTATGCATGTTTTAAGCAGGATGATATTTAGCTAAATATTATCAGTAAGTTTTGATGATAAACGTTCATTAAGGTTTTTAGAAGAAATGACTTAAATTAACGTCTTACATTCTTAGGAGGAAGAAAAAAGAACATATATATGAGTGTGTGTGTTTGTTATAACATATTTATTGTTTTTTCACATAATTCTTTAGACATTAATTACTTTATGTTGTATTAAATGAATTTGAATGTGGCCACTTTCAGGAATAAATAATTTAAACCTTATTTATGATGCTTAATTTATAAAACACAAACTGAGTATGATTTAATGCTTACATTTCTTTTATTTATTTCCGCAGGATTATTTATGCGTATTTATTAAAAGCCAAAATAAATAAAATGTGCCTATTTTTTTTTTTTAGATATTTGAATTTTCTTTTAAACTGTCAAATCTGTTAGTTGTTTTTCTTCAAGCTTCTCATTAAGTTTGTATAAATTCTTTACCACATTTCAGCCCATGCAGGTAAAGGACTAGTTTTATTAATAATATTCTTATCTTTACTGCTTTGCTCTCAAATTAGAAATTTAAACCAGAATCCTGGAATCATTCTTAAGGTTTTTGTAAACCTGTGTTTGAAAGAATAGTAATATTAGTTAACATTTAATTTGCTGACTTTTTTTAAATCTTTTTAAACATGATCTTATTATATAGAAAAAAAAAGAAAAGAAGAGTTTGGTCATAGTATCTGATTTAAAGTTAGGCAGTGGAAAAACCTTTATGTACAGCATTTGTAAATGTCTGTTTCTGTGTCTTTGGTTGAGAAGGTGGTTCAAGAAGGTATTTGGAAGATTTGTGTAAAGGAGGGAAACAGACAGAAGACCTGCAGTTTGTACGACTCCCAGCGGCCGTTATCCCCTGACCTGCAGGTTCCCCGAGTCCTGGTGGTCATCAGCTGCATCCTCAGTGGACTCAGCCTCCTCGTCCTTTTCTGCGGTGTCGTCTTCAACAAAAGTGTGCAGAACAAAAAAGCCAAGCCCAAAATCAGCCTGGTGTCTGCAGTGGGTCTGATGCTGGGCGGCTTCCTGGCAATGATCCCAGTCTGCTGGTCGGCTTATATTACTTTAAATGATATCCTCGACCCTGTGTCCCAGATCTTTCAGAAGACAAAAATTGGAGCGTGCCTGGATGTCGGCTGTGCAGCAGGGATGCTGCTGATTGTGACTGGAAGTCTAGTCTGCTGGCTGAGCAGACCCAAATCCAGCAGCTCAGATGGAACCACCAAGTACTACAGTAGCAGTGCTTTAGCTCCAATCAAAATTGTCGTGTAGAGGCTTTATGACATGCACTGGTGTCCAATAGATGTGTAGACAAGGAGACGGAGCAGGAGAAAAATGGAAAAGGGACATCAGAGATTGTTGTGTAAATACTCCCTGCTAATAATAACTGGAGGCCTGCATTTCTATTTCTAATTCTGTTTTTTCAAAAAATGTATGAACATTTTTCCCTCCTGCTAGTTTACTTCAAATTGCACTTAGAATTGAATTTGAAAATACATCATAGATGAAAGAAAAACAACAGTCATCGAGATAAAGAAAATGTCTTTGTAGCTTTCAAAAAAAATCTATTATATGATAATAATAACAGCTGAAACATGTTTGCTTATTAAAACATTTTTTTACGTGTTCACTATTTCTTTTATGATTACTGTACACACTTTACAATCACATAATAAAAAAAACGCCTCAGAAAAACATTTTTAAGATTATTTCTCTCAGATCCTCTTCAGCTTCAGCTTCTATTGCTAAAACTTGCAGAGTCGAGGAGAAACAGTTTTTTATTCTAAATTCTCCCCCACAGGATCTTGACTCTACCTCCTCATACCTCTACTCACCCAGAGACACAGCAAACATCACTCTGTTTTAACTGTGAGCTTTATCAAAGAGGAACGTTTTAAGCCTTGTCTTAAAAGTAGACAGGGCGTCTGCTTCACGGACTAAAACTGGTTACAGCAGAGGAGCCTTTGCCTCCCATTCTACTTTAGAAATTCCAGGAACCACAAGTTAACCTGCATATTGAGAGCAAAGTTTTCTGATAGGAACATAAAGAACAATCAGATCACAGATGCATTTCTTGAAAAATGGTCAAATATTCCCCTAAACACAATCCTAAACCTTGTGAACATCCTCCATATTTAACCCCTATGGATTAGGAATGGGATGTCACAGAAGCTCGTATGTGAACCAAAGCAGGTGAGTGAATACTTCTGGCAAAATAAAGTAATTACAATAAATTTCACTTTCAAAAATTATTTTAAAAATCTAAAGAAAAGGGATTTTTTTTCTTGTACATTTAAATGATGAAATTAAGTAAATTCTACTTCAAAAAGTCATTAAATGTATTTTTAGAATCAAGTAATTTCTAGAAAATTTTGTTATGAGCCACAATAATAATAATTCAATATCCGTCGACACTCGTTACTGCTTAGTAAAAATAAACAATCTCATGTTTTACAAACATTTTTTGTATCTGTAAAATTTAGAAATTGTGTTAGACAAATCCATATCTACCACAGTGCATTTTTATTTATCAAAATAATAATAAAAGTGCATTATTATTTCCCTATAAGGCACTAATCTCTATGAATACATTTAGTCCGAGAGGAAGGTAACAAAAAAACACTCAACTGATAGACATCAGATGCTGGTGGACATAACAAAAAAGTTCAGTTTATTAAAAAAATGTCAGATGTTTTTTTTCATTCTCCTTTATGTGCCAACCAGTTGTGCATCACCGCAATACAGCAGTTTAAGAGCTGTATTATTTTTTGCATCCTGTCTTCTATTCAGATTGGTTTCCATTGTAGTGGAACAAGCCATAATCTGAAGGTTGACTGTACGGCTGCATAATGATCCTCAGCAACCAGAGCTACAGTGGAATCCTTTAGATCAAGACATATTCCTGTTTCGAAATGGCCTATTCAAAGTCCAGTACTAAATGCAGGGGTGAATTGCATTTGAATCTGCATTTAAATACAATCAAAATAAGGACAAACTTTATTCAAATTATATTAAATCTATTTTATTTTTAAAAAGATCAACAGCAACATGCAGTGTTGTTGATATCTATCTGTCTCAGTGTTCCAACATTCACAAACAGCAGCTGATTTCACAGTTAGTGCCAGAGGATCCTTGCTATGTCAATGGGGAACAAAGATACAAGGTCTACCACCATCAACCCCCCCGACATTGGGTGCCAAGCCCTAATGATTCAAGGACAAATGAATGGGAGAACTGCTGACCTAAGAAATTAAATCATGGCTCAGATGAGAACTTTTCAACTCCTGTAACGGCTAGACGTTAAGTAAGGTGCCGCCAGATGATCTGGCTGATGTGGATAAAGCACTAAGTACTGCGACCAACACAGAACTAATGAGCTGATATACAGTACAGAATCAAAATCAAGGCAACACCAAAGAAGTAAGACAAGTCTTAGAACTCCAGAGGGAATCATCTGGCAAAGGAAAACTAGCGACATACAAACAGATGCCCAGACCTGAGGCTGCTGACTGAAGAGGTACAGCAAAGAGATGGAAGCCAGATGAATAAAGCGATGCAATTTCTCTGAATGAAAAAGTTTTTTTTATGGTATTAATTAAGCCCGTTTTATATTTCATAAGGACAGGTTAATCTTTTTCGTCTTTTCTGTAGCAAGAATTCAAATTTCTGGGTCATTGTTTCTTTCAGCTGTTGGTTCTCTGTACAAAGTGTAAAAAGTAACCACAAAAAAAAAAAGAGTAAAAACAGAAAAGAGACTTTGGAAAATACAGAGAATTTTTATTTTAAACACATATATTAAAACATAAATCAAAAATTGTTCCCACAGACAAACAAAACAAATTCAAGCTTCAGGCTAAAACACATTTTCTAACATCTGCAGTTTTGATCTCCTGTAATTCACAGCCAAATATTAGTTGAAGTTTTCAACCGGTTTATTTTTGGCTCCATTCTTTTTAAACTATTGCCTTTTTGCTCTTGTTTATGGTTGTCCTTACTTTATATTTTTATCCGTTAATTTTTGGTCTCCAGCTCTTTCACACGATTGGTCAGCTCCTCTAGAGCTGCTTTCAGGTCCTGAACCTCCTTCCTTAGAGACTGGACCTCCTGTCAAAACAAACAGGTTATAAACATTAAAATACAGAATTGAAAAAAATAAATGGTCTAATTCAGCGTCAATAAACCCTGAACAGTAAATGTTCCAGTATTTTCTCACCCCGCTGCTGTCTGGTTGGCTCCCTGCGGAGGCAGTCGTGGTCTTCAGGAGGCTCTTGTGGACTTTGAATTCCTTGGCCTTAGTGGTGGCTACAAACCCATCCTTTAGGGAGATCAGAACAGGTGGGGCTTCTTTCCCATTAAACCACTCATTCGCTTCAACCGAGGGCTCTGGGCCGATGGTGTCAGGGTACAGGTCCTCCTGGAACAGATCCGACTACACAGCCAGAGGAGGAAACGATGGGCTAGTTGCAACATAAACCTACAGGAATGAGTTTCACTGTGTTTTATTACTCACCTTACGTGGTACTGTCATGACTATGGGTTCACATTTCCTCTCATGGAGTTTGTAGAACCTGAAGATAGAAAGATTTAGATGAAAAACTAAAAATCTTAACAAAAGATTTCTGCACCTGTTAGTAGTTTGGGAGATAAAACAGTAACTTTGCTAAAATTGAGTTTATTTAGATATTTAGCAGCTCCAGGAACAGCTTAAAAAAAAAGGTTTAATTCAAACTTCTGTTTGGGTTAACCAGCTTCCGATCCTTTCAGCTTTGCTTGCCTTGCAATTTCACACTTGTTGACCTCCAGGCCTCTCTTCGGCATGTAACCCATCCCCTTCTGGCTCTCCTTGCTGCTGTACATGGACAGGTAGTGGACGAAAGGAGCTTCATCCGTCACTTCGAAGTAACGGATGCTGCTGTCTCCCTGTGAGAAGGTCATCAAAGAAAACATTCAGCTGTTTGTGTCTCTGTGGGTGAATCACAGACTCTTTCCCAATTCGAACCTACCTTTCCACAGAGGTAGACGATTCCAGTGTCTGGGTCGTAAAAAGGCAGGAGGACGCCGCTGCCTGTGTCCAGCTCCTGCAGGGTCAGCGGCTCTCCAAAGTTGTTCTTTGAAAACACAATCATATAGAATATTTACTGCTTTGAAAATAACCAGTGGACACCTTAAAGCGAGTAGACAGACGGGAAGTAATGATGGGATTTATTTAATTGATGCGGATTCTTGCAGGGATTACACCCGATGTGTTGTAATCTGGCTGTTGTGAAACAGCTGGGTGAAAATCTTTAGCGCTTCTTTCTGACAGATCATACAACCCAGAGACTGTTAAACTCAAAAAGTGGGATTCTGTTTAGTTTATTGAGTCTAAGTGTGCAAGAAGTTATATGCGTTTTATTTTTTTATATGTTAGAATAAATCTGCTTGCTGTTATTAGTCATTTTAATTTGCATATAACTCTTTCACATTCTTGAAGTCTATTAAGGTGATCTTAAGGAATATTTCTTCAGGGTTTCTTTGGTTTGTTGTTGCTTTTCAAATATTCGGTATCCAGATTCTGATCTCCTTCAGAAAAGTGTTGGCTCCTAAGGTCATCACTGTTTGTGAGTAAGTTAAGCAAAATAAATCTTAAAATTAAAGTAATGAACAAGTGCTTTAAAAACCATTTTGTGTAAGTTATTTAAATTTAAATAGAATAAGATTTAGAGATATATTTAATTTTATAGACAAATTGTAAAATAAAAAAATTTTAAAAATGCCCCAAAAATGCCTGGAGATCTAGTGATTAATAACTGCTAAATAATACTTGGTTCAGTAGAATAAAAACATTTAAAATGACTATAAACTAGCTCCTAATATATAAAGCAAGAAACAGATCCTAGATGTTTCCTACTATTTTTAGCATTACCTTAGCATCAGCTTTAATGTTTCTTCGACACAAACTGTTTCTCAAAATAAAGTCCTCAGCATTCCTAAAATCTTCAAATGTCTTACAAATTAACCTTATTTGACATTATTAAACTAACTTCCTCCTTAGTATCATTATTATTCATAAAAATAACTGTAGAAACAAATGTATTATTGTTTGCTCTGTAAAGTTTTTTTTCTATGAAGTCAATTAGGGAGCTGCTGTCACTTACCGGATCCCACAGCGCCACCTGCCGTTCGCTCATGCGACTGAAGCCGGTGCTCAGGATCTTCCCGTCGGACATGAACACCGCTCTCACTGGCCTGGAGCCTTCGTGAGGTTTCTCCTTCTCCTGTAGAGGGCGCAGTAGAGCCACGTTTCAGACAAGGTTCTAACAACATCTTCAAATGATGAAAAATTATTTGGTTTAGTAAAAGTCACAATTTAGAAAAAAAAGTCACAATTTAGGAAACAAGTGATCAGATCTTTTTACTATTTTTTATAGTTTGTTTCCCAAAAAAAATATTGTAGTAGTAAATTTGATGCATATATAAAATCTTTTTAATCTATATAAAATCCATTATTTAGTCTGTGACTTTTAATTTAAAAATGTTTATTATTTAAAAGTGTACTTTTTTAAACCAGTTTAAACTATTGCATCTGAAAATTCTCATAATCTTTACTGTACAGAGTGAAAAGAAAATGGATTTCAGGTTTGATAGGTAAAAATCATGGGTATTAAAATATATAATACTCAGTGTTTCATAAGTAAATGATAAGTTTAGATACAACCAGAAGATGATGATGGTAGTTACACTTAGTAACCCTATAAGCTTTGAAAAAAATTTAAAATATATATTTTAGGATTTTATTTTTGCTCATTCAAATTATATTTGCAATTTATATTCCATTAAAATCTCCCATCATCCATTGCTCAATGTTTCATAAAGCGATATTAGAAATGCATGATATTAACAGCAACAATTCATTTAGAAGTTACGATGTTAAAAACAACCAGGAGATTACTATTAGTAATATTATTAGTAATATCATAAGATCAAAATATATATTGAAATATATGTACTACAATTTAAATTCTATTTTATTAAAATATATTCTTTAGATTGCAAAACTAAGTAAAGCTTTTTCAGAGATATATCATATTTATAACAAATATTTACTTGAAAATTATTCAGTTAAGAAAAAACAGCAGATTATTATTGTTATAATTGTTGTTATTATTATTTCACTTGTTTTAAAATTCAGCAAGACAGTGAGGAGGCCTGGTCTGAAGGGCAAACCTACAAAGAGCACAGTGCCTTTGCGGGGGTCTAACACTCTAAGCTTCTTGTCTTTGCAGGAGGTGAGGATCCTGGAGCCGTCCCTGTTCCAGGCGACGCTGTAGATGAGGTCAGGGTGCACGCTGTCGATCCTCACAACCGCCTCCCCCTGAGCCACGTTCCACAGGATCACCACGTTATCAGAACCTGTACGGGACAAACAAGTGCAGCTTTTTAGCTCTGTTGCTCATAAACACAGTTGACCGTTGCCATAGTGATAAAGAACAGGAAGAAGGCCTATGCTACAAAAAGAGATTAATAAATCGGTATTGTATTAAAAATCTGCTAAGCAGAAGTGGAAAAAGTAAAATGTATGATATCAAATAATTAAGATTCAAGTTGCACCACAGTTCCTTAGTTTGTGAACTAAAGTGTTCGTTAAAAGAGAAAACTTCACTTCCCGTTGGTGTTGCATATGTGACATAAATAGCATTGGCCTTTTTCTGCTTCCTGAAAAACAACAGTTCCCTTAGAAAGCATTCGAACATAGAGATTACCTGCACTCAGCAGAACATTATGGGCAGTGGGGTGCCAGCTCAGGATACCGACACGCTTAGAGTGGCCTTCCAGTTTGACCACAGGTTCAGTCAGCATTGAGGTGAGCCCACCGTCTGGGATCTCCCAAATCTAATCACAAAAGGACAAATGTTCTCCACATGAAACACTGAAGAGCATGTTAGAAGAATTAGGGGGTTCTGTCGCCTTACCATGACACTACAGTCCTCAGATCCACTGGCAATGATGTTGTCATTATGTGGACAGAACTCGATGTCCAGAACCGGACCTGTGTGACCACAGACGGTGGGGTAGGACATGTCGATACGTCCCGTCTGCAGGGAGAAACATCAAAGAGACTGCACTGTAAGAAAACTGTGTAAAGTACTGTATTTAGGATTAGGGAACTTTCCGTATTTTGTTGTAAGCGATTTTTCATCCTTATTTATCAGAGCCATTTAAGTAAGACAAGTTCTGACAACTCCACCAACGACACCGGACAACATTTTGGAGTAAAACACTTACAGAAAATTTTTTTGTAAACAATTGGATAAGGTTTATTATTTTTAAAATAGATTTGGGTTTTTTTTTTAAACAGAAAGATGTGTAAAAAAAAACAACAGAAAAAAGTCATGGCAGAAAATTACCAGCACATTTTCTTTTTGACCTAATTTCTTTGATAGTGTGAAAGCAGCTACAATAAATGAACATTGGATAAAAAAAAAAAAAAACAGCACTGATGAGGGATGTAAAAGATGTTAGGAAACTACAAGTCAGCTGATAGATTCAGCTTCTGATGTCTGCTAACCAGGTTAAAGAGCATCTCAGGGCCAAAAAGGGAAACATCTCACATGTTTGGACAACTACAATACACTCACTGTT
>JAUZNJ010029675.1:49811-68954 GCA_034780135.1 Jordanella pulchra
AACCAGGTTAAAGAGCATCTCAGGGCCAAAAAGGGAAACATCTCACATGTTTGGACAACTACAATACACTCACTGTTAACACTGGTTTAGCAGCTACAGGAAATGATTAGTTTTGGTTTTAATTTGATGCTAATAAAAACCATTGAGGAGTATTCTGTGATTAGGTGGTACATCAGTAGGCATCATAGGATAATTAGATAATAGAATAATAACATATATACTGTAATGGTGAAAAAGGAAAACATGAACAGATTGTTGCACTAATAGCAATGCTCCTGCTGGTTTTTACTGTATAAAAGATGTATTATGGCATACAAAGTACAGCCTGAGGACGGTTTTTGAGTTTAGAAACCCAATGAAAAAACAAGCAAGGTTTAATAAAATAACAGAAGTAAAATGATAATGTTATTGCAAAACTATTAATTTATCTTAAATAAAGGAAAAACATTTCATTAAGTTGCAATATGTTTTTAAACACATGAAGCTCTATAAAAGCATGTCTGTTTAACATCCTATTTCTTTTCAAATTAGTGACTAAATTCAGTATACATTTAGTTGCAATAAAGTCGGGTCGATCTAAAAATAAAGGCTAAGTGTTAAATTAATACGGAAGGTTAGATTTGAACCTTAATACTATGACCCGAAATAGATTCAAACATCTGAATTAACATCGCTGTTAGATGCTCCTACATCCCCTGAACACTCAACGCCCCCTAGTGGCCATTCTAAACATCGCAGCTCGTACAAAGTAAAGCATTTCTGAAGGTCTCTTAACTCCAGTCCCAAAAAGCCAAAGCCTGTTGTCTTTAGCTGTTTTCATGCTCCAACACTAACTCTGCAGGAGCCTCTTGATCAACCATTCATCTAAATAGGGTTTTGGGAACCAGGGAAACATCTGAAACATGCAGCAGTCTGGCCTTTAAGACTCACTTCAGACACCATTGATCCATCTGCTCCTCACAGGTCCGTTTTCTTTGTGGGAAACATTTGTTTTGGATGTTCAGTTTGCTGCAAAACTATTTTTGTTACAGAGTCTAGTCAGTAATGTGTGATCAGTGAGCAGCAGAGGACATAATTAAAGCAAGATGACAGAATCATAACTGGACCAAATGGATCTCAGAACAGATACACTAATAATTCAACAGGTACATATTTTTCCTATTTGTCCATCAACCTTTATTCTTGTTTAATGTGTAAATAGATGAAGGCCAGTAAAGGTTTTCTATTCATAAAGTAAAATGTTGTTTTTCTTTTTCAGAAGAATTCAGGCTCCTAGCAAAGGAACTGCTACATGTTTATGTTTATTCCAAGTTTGATAAGCTGCCTTTGAAAAAGCTGCAGTTTAGCCTAAATGTTATTTTGGATTTAATTTCACAAAGAAAATAAGGATAATTATTTCATTACTTACATTTTTCCTTTTATTTTACTTAGGGTCTGACTTTATACATAAAAGCTAAAAATAGCAGAGTTTCAGTGCTCACGGACCAACAAGCTTTGCTGTTTTAAAAGCCACACAGAGAAATTTGCTGCCGAGAAACTAAGATGCTTTGAACGTGAAGACAGAGCGACTTCGTGGAGGCCGCATCCGGTCTGTGCACTGACATGACAACAAGCTCCTAATATGGTGAAAACTCAACAGCAGAGCGAGTGACGTGAAGAAAGACTGAAAAGACAGGTTCAAACTTCCTTTTTTAGTCAGCTGCACGGCGGTGACAGCAGAATTCAAATGACAATGTGCAAGCATGGCGTCGCAAAGACAAAGAGTTTACATCGAACATGTCTCACAGGTTAATAAACAGTACTTTGAGCATGAAAAACAGTAGATGATTTTTTCTCTTTGAGCCCACCTTGTTGAGGGGCAGCACCATAAAGGCTCCTCCACCGCTGGCGTCCACAATCATGGCCACAAACTTGGGGTTTACAGAGCAGAAGTTGCTGTCCCAGGTCATGGTGGAGATTCTGATGTCATCGTAACACTGGTCGGCCTTTACGGCCTGGCCAAAGACGTGGCGAAACTTACTGCTTCTCACAACCTTCCTGGACATGGTGAACTGGACAGAAAGCAAAGAAAACATTGGAGTTTTTTTAATTATTATTATTAATCACAAATGCATGAAAAGTGTGGTTAGTCTAAGAAAGCATCTTTCATTTCTGGTCTTTATTCATGCTGTCTGATTTCAGGCTACAACCAACTGACACAAAGCTGACTGCAGTGGAGGAAAACTAGAAAAAAAAAGGAGAAGCAAAAACTTTCACAACTGCTTCCTCTTGTTCGTCTGTGACTGGTGCCTCTTCTCTCTTTAATCCGTGCCCCACTGAAGTAACTGCATGCTGACACAACCATACAAGGCAATTTGTTCAAATATAACACCATGCCATGATCCTATAATCAGTGTAAGGTTCACATCTTGAAACCCTAAAAAGGCAAAGCAGCAGGCAGAGCGACAGTTACACCACATCCTCAAAGAGGGACAAACACTTTCCTTCGTCTCTTTTCTTATTCAAATTCTCATCTCATCCAAACGCACGATTAGAGCAAATAGCAGGAAAAAAACTAAACCACTAATCGGGATAAAAGATTTACCTGAAATCCTCAAAAACAATTTAAAAAGCTGAATATATGAAAAGTTTTTCATTGTTAAATTATTATTTTTTTTAAATCCCAGGGTGGCTTGGTTTTGTTTTACCTCCATTTGTAGATTTTACTTCCTGGAATCTGCAGCCGCGCCTAAGCTCAGCACATCGTACAACAGCTCGGCTACATGTGCATCACAAGACATCTGAGGCAGCCCTGCGTCTAATTCAATAAGGCCTTCTGCAAAACCAGCTGTAATTTCATCACAAGCCCAAATGCATGTCAGTAATGCATCCCTGTCAGTGGGGCTCCCTGCTGTGATGGGAAACATTGGGCCTCCCGAATGAAGCAAGAGCAACCCACACCATGTGGAATACGAGGTTATAGATATTTAATTCAAATCAGCAAACATCTGTCACTACATCAACTGCAGAGAGTTTAGCATATCAGAGGTGGATGTGTGAGTGATGCTGTGGCTTACCTGGGAGTCTCGTGGGGGGGAAGAGTCGGTTCAGGATGCGTCAGCGGTGCACTCTGCCACCAGAGTGAGGGCTCAGAGGAGACGGTAGGTTAAAGTACATCACAAAACGAAATAAAGGAAGTGAGAATTTCAAACGAAGGTGGAAGTAGGAGGTGTCCCCTGTAACATTTCAGGGTTTAAAAAGCCGTAGAGGGCGACAGGAGGGAAAAAAACATGCAACATCATGAGATTGTTTGTGAAATTATAACAATATAAACAGGACAATAAAATCAAGGAGTGCTGGTTTCTAGTTTTTGGAGGTGGTTAAACTGTGACCTTCACTTCCTATTCACAAGTCGCCATCGTTGCTTACACCATATATAAAGTGTCTTTTGCCTCAGTTGAGGTATTTGCTGAAGGTTTTTTTTGTTAACTTCTACATGTGTTTGAGCTTCATTTCAATTTTGAGAATTCAAATCATTCTTTACTCGGGGCAGAGTGATAATGCAGCATTCAAATGCAATTTTTTTCAAAAATTTGTAATTTTTATAGTTTCTCTAGTAAGCCTACATGATAATAAACTCATTGGAATAAAGGTACAAAAAGCAGTTGGCAATAAATCTTAAACTATTAAAAAGATTATTATTGGTAGGAAAAAAATGGGATTGGCCTTTGAAACTCAGGCAGCTGGTGATGGTGACCAACTTAGGTCCCACAGGTATTCATAGTGGTTGAGGAAGGACGCCCCCTCCTCTCCTCTCTGAGATCCCTGAGGTACTCCTGCTATTATTTACCTAACTACTCCGAGCTCCAACATCAAAGTGAGCATACATGATGGACGTTTTCATTAAAACAACCATAAATAACATTAAAGCTGTTCTAAGATGTATTCTGTGCTTACAAGCTATGTTGAAACATTTCCTCTTATAAACACTGAAAGTAGAACATAGACAACAGATTAAATGTTATATGTAAAAAAACTGCAAGTATGAACATCTTACTCACCTCAATTGGACCAGCAGCCATCTTGAATCCTGAGGTGAACAACTTGCTCCAAATTTCCAACTCAGAGTCCAACCCAGTTCAAATCTCCGACTCGGAGGTCAGAAATTCCAACTTCTGTGTAGACCTAGAATGCATCGTTTGCCCTGATAAGCTGGCCTCTGCGAGCGTTGACATCTTTGAGAGCTCGGACCCTAACAGTGGAAACATCCAGTTGGTGTTGGTTGAGGTTTCCTCTAGGAAGGACCAGCCTAGTTTTTACATCGACAGGGATTCTGCACAGACCGTCACAAACGCCTACATACCCACCTCTACTACTCAACCCACAAATGTATTTTCCTTACAAATATGTCTCCGTTTTATTAGAAACAGACATTTTCTATCAGCATAAGATATATTATCATAGAATCCAACCCTATCATAATCACCAAAACACAAATTCCCTTCCTGCATACGACTCTGGCATAGTCCGGATTATTTCACCTCTCTTCTTGGCAAAGTAGGTAGAGTTAATTCAAGTAGTTGTTTTCCGCGTTTGGACCAAGCTTTTAAACACATTCAGCTGAATTTTAAAGAGTAAAGGTCTATACCAATACCCTAATGAAATCTGTCAGATTCAGTGTGTGTTAGATAGCAGTGACCAGAAGAACGAATGACCCAAATGAGTCCAAGTATCAAACAGTTTGTATGTTCAGGGACGGTGGGACGTTCAGTAGCCTTTCAGTAACCTTTCTGCTGATTGGGTGAAGTGACAGCAAGTGTCCTCCTATCAATCATGATAGCTACTGAAAATGTCAGCAGACTCCATAAGAAACCACAACTTACAACATTTATGCTCTTAGTATCAAATAAAATCCTGAATTCTGACCAAACACACGACAGCAGCAGCTACAAAGGCGTCCTACTGTGCTGCCGTGTTTCTTTTGGTTCAGCTTCGTAACTCTTGCTTTTGTCACAAATATACGTTCTCCTTAAACAAAAACACTGCATCGCGATTGGCCGACTTTGGGTCCATCTGAAATGGTTGAAGTGGGAATGGAAAAATCTAGATCGTCATGTTAATCAAGATAATCTACTTGCAGGCATGGTTTGTCTTGTTGTTGCTATGGGTTGCTTTTTTAGTGTCTGGTTTGTTTTTAATGTGCAAACAAAAGAGATTATCCTCAATATTTTGGCCAAAAATTCAGCTTTAGTATAAAAGAGCATAGGACAAGTTCCAGAGTTTTCAGACATTTGCCGCCCTATGGATACAAGCCTAAAGGCCATGTTGTGGAAGTACATGGGAGAAGAACAAAAGCGCTTCAGTCTGCTGCCATGACTTCTCAGGTCTTTTGTTCAAAAGCATAATGTATTCTAAGCGGAGAAGGTCATGAATATTACTTATTTTGAACAGAGCATCTTATCTTTTTAGCAAAAGAGGGTCAACTGTGGTCCTCATTCTGATCACTTCATTTGTTCAAAACTGCTCCAAAATTTACTCTGGTCTTATTCCAAGACCTATCTTGGAAAAGATTTTATTTTCCAGTGCCTTGTTTTTGATCCATCTTCAGAAACAGTCACCCGTGTTCTCCTACTGATGGCGACGAAGGCTCATTCAAGAAGCCATGTTAACGAAACACCAAGAACACGATCCGATTGACTCTCTTATAAACTGACAAATGGAGCCTATAGAGACCCCTTTGGTAAATAAAGGAAACAAGTCATTTTACAAGCAGGACAATTATAAAGGCATGTATTCGGTATAGAGCATGTTTTATTTTTTTTTTTTTACTTGCATAATTCACCTTTAACAGAGTGTTTGGGAGATCTTAGCCAGGCTGGAAAGCTCCCTTCTGAAGAAAAAAAGTCTGGAAACATTTATGGGATTGTTGTTATATAAACTAGCCAGTGGTTGTTGGAAATTACTGCAGCTGCAATTTTATATTGCTGTTCCCTTGTTGCCCTCAACTTCATGCAATGTTGCTGTAGCTGAAAGATGCATGTGAGCAAATGTGAAAAAAAAAATCTGGAATATATTTCCAGCTGATCAGATGCAGGAAGATAAAATGCTCTGAACAAAATCTAACCATGTTGGTTTAAGGGTTGACACACTTATGCAATTGGGTAAATGCAGCTTTTTTACACTTTAATGTTTTCCTCCGCACACATTTATTTGTTTCCGCTTATTTCTCACAATAAAAACGGATTTAAAATGCTGTAGTTTTTAAAAAATGGCCACAGCTTCCCTAGATCGGCATATGTCGACTGCATGTTATGCAGAAACAACTTTCAGATGTAACCTTCACCCACTATGACTAAAGAAATAAAATAAAATTACAAGCAACACGAAAGAAATTCCTGCAGACAGCTTTAAAAATATAGATTTAAGTTTATTGCACAATCGTTGCTGGAAACTGAGGAGTTGAGAGCCTGTCTGTTACACAGGATGCTAAACGCTGGACAGACATGAGCACAGCAGTGCTGGAGCAAACCAGGTGTCCCATCTATATGCACACAGACCTAACGAGGCACAGTGGGAACACATCCCGTTAGTGCAACATCGGAGTAAAACAGGTTTCATGCTTGCATGGGTTCAGCAGGACAGACACACATGATCAGAGAGGATATGATGAGCTAAAGAAATACATCTATAGATTGGCTGCACCGCCCCCTAGAATAGCACATGTTCAATCATCCCTTTTGGCTGAGTTATGGCTTCAGTCGCGCTAGTGTCAGTTCACATGAGGTTCCACTAGGTGGAGCCAAACTCACTTATAAGAAAAATGTGGAGACGCAGCAGATAAGACAGGACTATAACAGACAGACCCTCCTGAAAGCTCCCTTCATTCTAACAGAAAGGGTTTCTCCCATAAAATAAGCACAGGACTGTGCAAAAGTCTTTAACCGCCTTTCATTCTTTTGTTTGCAAAACTCAAACTGGTCCCTATCAATTATTTGGGATTTAGAAAATAAGAAAGATGTCCTCAAAGGTTTTCTGTGGAATCTTGCTGCTGATTTACACGTTTTTAGTCAAGTTCAATGTGGATTAAGGATAAAAGTTCCCCTAAAAACGGGTAAAAATTGAGTAAAAAAGCAGCTCAAGTCCATAAAAAAACTTTTAAACACTTTAAAAGAGCTGATTGTAACTTTGACACATGACAGCAATTTGTGGCATTTTTGCAGGAACATGTAAAGAAATAAGGGAGACCCAAGACTTTTGCACAGTTCTGTAGACCAGTGCCAAAGTTCCATAGAATTAGTTATAATCATAATCATTTTTTAACAATACAGATAATTCCTTATAAACAGGTTGTTAACAGGCTGTCCGGCACCTGTGACATTTAAAAAAAAAAAAAAAAAAAGAGTTTTGTTAGTAATGTTGAACTTTTTTTTTTTTTTTTTTCATTTGAACTGACAGACAAAAGAACAAAGACGAGCCTTCAGACCAAATGTTTCCCTTCTTCTGCCTGTTGTGAGCTTCATAGAGCAAACAGACTGGTGTAAAGCTGGCAGGTGGAGCCCGGTTTCAGACAGCAGAGGTCAGGCCTGGGAACGTTACGGCACCCTGATGTTGGAGTGAGCGGATCACAGAGCCGATTCTTACATGAGCTTGGCGCAACCTTTGGCTGATAATGCATAGATTGACCGGTGGTAGTCAGGAGGTATCCGCATGCCCACCAGGGAAGTCAGAAGTGTCTTTCTTGTGTCTAAAAATGGGGGTACACTTTGAAAGCGGCTTTACATTTAGCATCCAAACAAATTGAAGGTTTTTTTTTCTTCTGTTCTTTACATATATATGGACACAGCTAAGCAAAAACATTGTTGATACTGATATCTAAAGCACAGCAGTGAAGCCTCATCTGCTTCTGAAATAATCCCATCTTTGTCCATTCTGGGACCGTATGCTCATTTAATCTACATACAAGTATTTACATTAACTTTATGATCCTAAAATGTGTTTCTTCCCATCCAGAGCCCTTTGAAGATTAACGATCAATTAAGATGACTGGCTAACATTATGAGACTTCTGTTTCAGAGATACGTTCATGCAAAGTTTTAGTTTCATTCATTGGCCAAAATACATTAGTTTCTGCTTGATATTACAAACTCTACTTACAGCAGGTAATAATCAGTATCAGGGGCTGCAGAAGTTAGGTGTCTGACTGAAATTTTCAGGGAGTAGGGGAGGGGTGGCGTCACGCTCAGAAGTTAGTGTGCGTGACAAACGGCTCTGGGAAATCCTTCTTTCACCTCTGAGTCAGAGTCAACACGGGAAGCAGGGGCCGTGTTGCACCTAATCTGCAGAAAAGCGTCTGTGACGGAGGGAGGAAAAGGGACTGCAAACGGCTTTGGGTGAAGAAACGTCAGCGCCTTAAACGGACAGGCTTCCCACAGCAGTTCTGAGTAAAGCAAACCCGCATAATTATTTATTTTAGCTGGATTAAACGGCTAAAAAACAACAAAACAAATGGAAGCAGAGCTGTGCATTATAAAGGAGAACAGGGTGAGGAGGTCCATTCCAGTTTACAGTAGTTAAGCCAGAAATCATGTTAAAAACATGACTCAAGTGACAGTTGAGTTTTAAAAAAAAGTGCAAATGAGCGTAAATCACACACATGGCTGGAGTGTATTCACACAAAAAAAAACTTAATTTGGCAATTAAGCAACTTTTTAGTGGCAGAAATGTAAACATACAGTCAGTTTTCCACAACTTATACTTTACAGTACATATATAACATTGTGCCTCTTAACTGGACTTATATGCAGGTATTTTAGCAGAAATTCACTTTAAAATAAAACCCCAATAAATAGAGTAATAAATACAACAAACATTGTTTCCCTCAACGAGAAAAAAAATGTTTTTTTCTCAGTCTTTTGCCAGTTTTTAACTGACATCTTTACCTTTTAGTTAAATAAGTGCAAAAGTCATCAAGTCCATTCTAAGTTTTTAAAGTGCTTTGCAAAAGTGTTTCCATCTTTTGAAAAACGTAAAGTTTTGTCACATTTCTCCCACAATCCTCAAAGTTTTTTTCATTTAGAGATTTGAATGCTTCCTATGTGTAATTTAATGTCAGTTTGAAGGCAGCTCTTCTTAAGGTTCTTTTCGATTATTTTTGTAAGTTAGATCTCTCTTATTTTGACTTTAAGAAGTTTTTTTGTTTTGGTTCCACTCCAAGCCTAGAGCAAGGAGGAATAAAAAATATCTGAATGTCTCAAAAAAAAAACAAAAAGAAAGAAAAGTGAAGAAGTTTTCCCGGTTTTGTTTTGCTCTGATTTCTGCCTTTATCACTGGGTTCTCTTGCGTGTTCTGCACGTGTTCAGGGTTTAGAGCACAGAGCTGAAAACTAAAACATGCTAAACTCTGAAATATGCATTTTTCTTTCCCTTTAGATTATTATCTGTTTGTCAATGGTCCTGTTAGATAAAATCTCACTAAGATAAACTCAAGTCTATGGCAGTGATGTGATCAGATGTAAAACACTTTTGCAAGGCACCGTTACCTAGAGACCTCTATGAATGAAAGCAGTGCTTCAAATATTCTTAAGGATGTAAAAGTTGTTCTGAATCAACAGGAAATGGTTCAAACTTTGCTGAATATTAGGATTTAAATTGACCCCAAAACACAATTTGTAAACTCCTAATTATTATTTCATAAATAATGCCTGAATTAAATGGTAGATGGCAGATAACCGGATAATACTGCTCCGTGGTCGGAGGGAAGTAGTGTCAGGAATGAACCCCTCACCCATGTCTTTTCTCTGAAATGACTCAGGCAACAGAAAAACAGGCAGAGAACCAGGAAATGAAAAAAAAAAAACATGATCCTATGATGCTTCACGTAGCGACTCCGACATAAACGTTTGGCAGAAAAATCGAGGTGAGAGGAAGTCTGACGGCGTGCTGCGATGTGGATGGGTTTCAAGATATGAATGAGCTGCATAGGTAGCAACCGAGACATCTGAGAGCATCCGCCAGATATCATTTAAAATATCATCTGCAAAAGTTTGAAATCATCCCTCATTTCTTCATCACTTGTCTTCACTCAGTCAGATTTTCCCTTTAATCCTTTAAAGATCAGCAGTGAAGAGGAGAAGCAGCAAAAATAAAAACCCCAAGAAAAGGTCCGACTGCTTGGAGGCAAAACATTCAAAAAATGAGGGACAATAAAAGACTTTTGCACAGAAATGTTCGTTAGTGAATATTCTGTTAATCCCTTCACTGTTTGTGTTTCCACTTCTCTGTCCACATTTCTGTGCGTTTTGTTTCATTTATCCGCCTTTGCAGAAAGTTCTAGGATGGATGAAGGTATAAACATTCAGAGTTTAACACATGCAGAGACCCCCAGTCCCTCCAGAGGTCCTTCAGCTCCTGGTCAGGGACTGGGGGCTGAGGTGTGGGTCAGTTGGAGGGACAGTTGTAGCTGTTGATCCACAGCAGGTCGTCCAGGACGCCCCAGTGCAGGTAAAGAATGGAGCCCACCACCAGTACGTGCATGATCTGGTGGCTGTTGCACCAGTAGTCAAAGAGCCCCGGCCGGAAGCGCTCCGGGATGCGAGTGATGTTGATGACCCCGCCCAGCACGGCCAACGCGTCCATCATGAGGAAATGGCGGAGTGAGGTAGGGCTGCCGCCGCCCACACCCACCCAGCGGAGCAGGAAGAAGGAGAAGCGGAACACGGCCTGCCAGGCGAAGGAGCGCAGCCGGCGCACGCTGCTGCGAGCCGTGACGGCGCAGTAGATGGCGTGAGTGGACAGCAGGATGTAGACGAGCAGAGACACGGTGCGGATGAAGGGGTAGCACCACAGCGTGATGTAGACGATAGGAAGCGCGCCTGATAAAGGACCAGAAACACAGAGAGTCAGAAGATGGATGTTTTAATGAAGTGAATAATGTTCTCAGGTTTTCAGGGTTTTTAAAGTAATCAAGGACACATTCATTTTTTGTCTAAAATATCAAACTCAATAACTGGTGAAAGTGAATTACTCAACACCGATGAGGTTTGATTCTTTTTAGAAACCTCGACTCTACAGCTGAAATGAAAAAAAAAACCACATCTTTCCAGGTTGTCGGATATTAAAACAACATTGGGATTGAATAAAGTAAGAAACCTGCAAATTCTAAAGGTTCAAAGCGTGTAAAAAAAGAAGCCAGCATGTGATGTGATTAATACAACCACCGCTGTTTATAACCTCTACATAAACCTCCTCAGCTCGTTTCTGAATGTTTAATATAAACACATAAAGGGATAACAGGCTTTTACGTTCAGTTAACTTTAGCTGTAAATAATCGACGTCAGTTTACAGCCATCTGTGGGGAAAGAGGGAGCAAAACCATCAGGAAAGGTATTTCTCTGGGGATTTGAAACCAACTAATTATGTTTTCATGGAAAATATTGCTGCTTGATAAAGTGTTACGACTGTGTTGAACGTTTAATTTGTCTCCATCTTATTATGCTGATGGACTGTGTGTGGGACAGCTGTCTCTGCTTGCTCTGAATGCCATCTACCAGAGCCGGTTTCTGCAGCTGCAAGGGACAGATGGAGAGCCTGGTTCTCAAAGTTTGTAAATATTTTTCTGCATTTTTCTTGTCCGTCTTTGAACTTTGCCCTTATCCCCTATCAGGTGCTTTTAATAAACCTGACGGATTTTTAGCATGACAGCGCTTGGATAAGCTTATTGATCCGCCACACCTAACAACTCCTGGATGGATCATTAACAGTTGTTTAGAGATGAGGCACTGCTGCTGTGTGTGGTTCATCACGCATCCTTCTCAGGCTTTAACTGTTAAAATATCCTGTTATAAACTTTGTTTATTATATTTAGTCAGACAAAGTAAACCAGTGCTATGAAATGAAGATTAATTTATAGGTAGAATAATAAGTTTAAGCTGCCTCTCTTCTATTTCCCCCTGATTCTCCTTATCAGGTAAATCTCTCTGAAATTTACAACAGCAACTGTCTTGGACTTTGCAGCGACTACATGCAAGTTATAAAGTGCGGTTGCTGTAACGGAATAATTATCTAGTTTTATGGATCAAAATCATTACTTTTGGTTTCTGCACAGGAACCCTGCTCCTACCTGGACACTGATACAGTGGGAGGGGCTAAACTCAGCATCTGATGATGTGCTGGTCCTGCTCTGTGGGGAGTCTCACAGATGTTATAAATAAATACAGAAAGAATTTGCTGTTTGCATCCATCCATCTTTTCTTGTAATTGTTTCAATTGTGAAAGAGTTTAAACATGATCCGCCTTTCAATTTGTGCGACTTTATATAATAATAATAATAAATACACTCTTTCAATAAAGCTGCATGATAAATTATTAATGTATCGGAATAACTACAAGTAAAGCAGATGGAATTGATTCCCAACGAAAATGAATTCATAATAAAGCTCTTATTAGCTTTAATTTCACCATAATAATACCGAGATTATCAGAGGATCGCTAATCATAGAAAAATGTTGGCGTATTGCTTCTACAAGCGCCACTGACTGTAGAGAAATGTGCTCTAATAAATCAATGCATCTGCGCCTTAAAGCAAAACAGCTGCAATTTAAGTCATCAGCAGCCAATAAAGCAACAATAAACCCTGAAAGCAAACAGCAGCAATAAAAGTACGACAGCTGATGAAGTGACTTCAGAATGAGGCGGGGGGGGGTGGACTTACCCAGCGTGTTGATCATGCAGATTCCACAGACGTCCAGCTTCAGGAGGGTGTGGTAGACGGGCTCTCCTCCCTCGTGGTTCATGAACAGGTGGTAGACCACGGAGCCCAGCTGGGGCGACAGGCAGGCCAGGAAGTGCACCACGCCCAGCCAGGTGACACTGATCTGAGACCAGGGGATATTGAGCGGCAGCAGCACCAGGAAGCAAACCAAAGGGATGCCTGGAAAAAAGTAAATGAAAACATTAAATAACCAAACAAAAGAAAGGCTGCCCATCAGAGACTGTAGGAGGTCTGATCTAGCTTTGTGGTGGAATTCCACAGAGGTGTCCTTCTGTGTGAAGTCCCTTCATGTGGGCATATAGAGAATGATCAGGAACATCAGAGGGAATGCCCACGCTGGCACCAGAAGCATCCACTTAAAAAATAACACAACAGCTCTGACAGGACCAAATTAGGGTGTCATGTTTGCTGTGACGGATTATCTGGCTCAGGACTTTAGGAGCCTGCGGACGCTGTTCCTGGGAGTGAAGAGGATGAGAGGCTTTGAGGGGCTTCGAATCTGCTGAGTGAGTGCACACACCAGCAAGACAAGCCGTGGAGGGAGAGCAACATATCAGCACTGCGTCCCGAGGGAAAAACACTAAGAGCTCATAATGCAGCCGAAGGTCATTCTGCTACTTACACAGGCTCTGTTGTCGGCTAAAAGGTCCCTGCTACCTGCAGTCAGCTGGGTTACATTTAATGCTACCCCAATGCTGACCTTTTCTTAGATGACTTTTAAGTAGTTTCTGGAATATGTGGAGGAAATAGGAAGGGAAAACTTTCTGGAAAAAACAAATGTTTTCTAACACTCTGTTTCCTTTTCCTGTACAGAGAATAACTCTTTAATACGCTACAGCCACAGCACCTCGCGGATTAATTTCTTTCTATCTTGACGCAAGCTACAATTTGTTTTATTGGTATTTTCTTTTTACAGAAAAAGAAAACTGCAGACAGTCTTTTGTTTGCAGTTTTTTTTTTTTTTAACAAGCTTAAATCTGAGTGGCAAACATTTATTTTCAGTCCTTTTGTTGATAGGTCTCTATCTATTTGAAGCTCAGGAGATTGAATTTAAAGGCGTTAGCGGCAACATTTTTCATTTTAACAATTATTTAAAAAAAGAGAAAACACATCCACTGAATGTCTAGAGTAGTGCAAAATAAAAGCATCAATTTTTCGAAAAAATCGTACAATAAAAAGTTTTGACGGGTCCTAAATATCTAAATATTTACTTCAGCTAAAGATGCCATCGTCAACACGAAAGGATTTAGCAACAATAGGAGTGATAAGTTAAAGTCAACAGAGACAGGTGTTGTCAGACTCAAGTAGCTATGTGGTAGAGCTGAGAAATGGTTTCTTCTCTGCATCACATTTCTAACTTTCAAATAAAAAATCTGAAATAACAAAAGAAGCAAAAAAAGAGAGCAGAACTAAGATGATCATTGGTCAAGCTTAGGAGCGTAGGTACCGATAAAGGAGCCAAGAAGGCAGTTAGAGGTTACAAGTTTTCTTCTGAACTCAAGACAAATGTTAGCATTAGGATTAGTAGCATTAGCTAACCTGACAGCTGGCTGGCAGCACAGAACAACCACAGTTATTCCTGAGTGGACCACTTACTGGCTGGGAGGACTTTAACTTAATCACCTTTGAGGTGTTTTTATCTAAAAAGTGCCTCAAAGGAAATATAATGGATGAAAAGTGTCTGTAGTAACAACCATTTTCAAATCAAAATGGATTTCAATCTGGCCTTTGACTAGGCCACACTGACACATGAATATGCTTTGATCTAAACGATGTTGCTATAGCGGCTGTATGTTTTGGGTGGTAGTCCTACTGGAAGATAAACCAGATCTTTCTCAGCCTGTAACAGATTTAATTCTATATTTTCCCTGTATTTACATGCACCCCCTGCTCACCAACTCTGACCAGCTTCAGAGCATAATGCTGTCACTACTATGTTTGACCATTTCAAGGCACTGATATGCTTCTATATTCAATCACACACAGGTGGGCTGCATGTCTGTAACTTCAGAAGGTCTCTGACTGATCTAGGTTTTATTTAAGGTTATCAGGGGGGTGGGGGTGGGGTGAATACACATGTACCCAGTGTGTTTTAGTTCACTTTTTTTTTTAACAATGTTATGAAACGACAGTTAAAGATATTTTATGCTGCTATTTAACATAAATGTGACCAGCTTTTGCCAGGCAGTATTGCAGCTGCTTTTTGTCTTTGTGCTCACTCTGCCCTTTTCAAAGTCGAAGCATTCGTCCTGAGCAGGTGATACAGTGAATGCCGTCCACCGTAGGATCTATTTTAGGTTCGTTATCTCCTCCCTTCCCCCCCACCCCGTCCGAGCCTGACCAACTGAACTTAGGCGTGGACAGAGTGAAGAGGACCTCCTCTGAACGCGTGCAGCACAGAAACGTGCCTCAGGCCTAAGCTGAGGGCAGGATGCTTTCAGTTCACATGCAAAGCAGGCCAGGGCATGAGCAACAAAGCTCATATATCACCTGCAACCAAATCTGCATCGACAGGTAGATGAAAACCACAAAGCCTTAAATGGTCTGTGATTATCGCAGCAGAGATGAGGTCAGCTGGGGCGTCTCTTTATGATAGGACTGCTGTTTAATCTGTGATGCTGGAACACCACGAGCTGATGACCTTCACAACGAGGAAGCTGCAACAGTTTAAGCCGGCGAACAGGGAGAAGATGACCTGACCGGGGCGCATGTTATTAAGAAAGAACAGATGACACAGGAGATGTTATTTAAGAAACAAGAGCAGAGTTATTTACTCCTTATGGGGCAACACTGAAAATAATAAACGGATAAAAAGATGAGACGTGAATCTGGCCGCAGAGATTAACGCATTATTGAAATTAATTTCAGCCAGAAAGAAACTGAAAAAAGAAGAGCATATTGTGTAACTGTGACATTTAGGATCTTATATAAAACTTCAGGCAATTTTCACAAAGCTTGTTTCAGTTCAACAAAAAGTTTAACTTTTTAATATTGAAGCGTTCGGATTGATCAGATCTAATGTCTGGACGTTTTTTAAAAAATGACCAAAATAGGACAAGTTCTCTTATAACAAAGAACAGAATGTAATTTTTAGCATGTTATAGTCAGGTTGCATAGAAAATATGAGAAATAAATAAATGAATAATGTGGAAAACCATATAAACTCAGAAAATAAAACTATTCTATAAAAATGCCCATTTATTGAATAGAAACTGAACTGGAACTAAACAGGCTGATAAATAATATTACAAAACATGAAAATGCAAACGTTAAAACTATTTACTGATGTGTGTATAAAGAGGAATAAATATGCATTTACTCTTTGACTAAAAACAGCTCGATGCATCTTTAAAAAGATTAAAGATTTATAATCATTCATATCGGATTAGAGGTACTTTTTTGAAGTAAAACATAAACAGTCGACGTAAAAATGGGAGCTGACAGAATTAGGAATATAGTTGTAAAACACACTTCTTGGGTAATAAATACTTATTAGAAAATACATTTAATCACTGGATTTATTTTTGTTTCATCGTTCATTTGGATTTATATTGTTATTTGTGTAAATGAATAATCAGAACTATAATCTTATTTCTCATGTATCATTTTAAATGCATTTCTAAACTGTTTCCAGTATAATATTTTATATATCAAATGCCATTTATTTCTACTCTTAGGTTCAGCAGTTTCCCTACCTAAAAGCTCTCGGCTTAGTGAAAGAGAACAGAACGCAAATAATCATTTTTTCCCTTCAATGATTTTGCAAACACCTGTGAAGTTAGTAACTTACTCAGTTCGTTGGAAGAGTTGATGGTTTTTAAATCTTCCAGCTACCAGGTGGAAGGATCTGTGATAACGCTCCATTGTGCATTTAAGATGCAGCAGTCGGACACTGAAGGAGCTCCATGCTTGGGTCCAACAGTGATGTTATTTTTGTCAGGGTCCTTCTGTCTTTCACCCCCTGCATTGGGTTGATGGCGCCTCCTGGCACAGAGCTGGCCTTCATGATAAGCTACTCTAACCTCCTCCTCTATGCTATAGATAAGCTGCTGCTCCAAGAAACAACACCATAGATAATGGCTGAAAAAAAGGCTGAAAAGAAATCTAAGTTTACTTAGCAGGTAGAGTCTCATATATTATAATTATTTTGGTCTTACACTAAAGTGGATGCATCATTTCATGGTGATGTTCACACTTCCAGCATCATGATGGTGAGTTTTTGCAACATGTCACCGAACGTTGCCCATATTTGCATGTTTGCTCTGCTGCTCAGGTAAAAGAAAACCTAAAATGGTCTGTTTGATGGAATCATTAAAAAATTCGGTGAAAATACAATTTTTCCCTGTTCAGTCTTTTTGTTTATTTATTTTGCTGAAGCTCAACGTGCTGAAGCCTGCAGGCTGTGATCCAGCAGGTCCGACATCGACCATGGGAGGGTTCGTGCATAGCTTTAAGTAATGTCAAAGCACATCATGCTGATTCATTCACTCACCGTGTGTGTAAATGTTTCCAAGCTCATTATGGAGGTAAAATAGGCTTCTGATGCAGTCCTGCACGGAGGAGATCGGCCGGTATCCTGTCAGGACGTATTTATTGAACTGAAGATGTGGCGGGGAGCTGGCCCAGTCCAGCAGCCTGGGTCCGTTTAAAAACGCCATGCCAAGCAGGACCGCTAAAAGGACGCCGAACAGATAAAACACAGACTGTAGCCCTATGTACACGTTCAGCAGAATTATTGCGACCAAAACCTTGTGAGATACCATTGGTAATGGTTGGTTGGTTCTTCTTTTTTTAATTTAGAGCTCACGTCAAGTCTCTGAGCGCTACCCGGCAAAGGTGCCTCGGCGCTGTTTGTTCTGAACCCCCGGTGCCCGTGCGAGTGTGATCCGCAGGGATGGAGGCAAACGGCCAACCATTTGCATGTTGTGAGCTCCGGACGGTCATAACATTATTTGGCATTTATGACATGTGAGTGCAGAACCTCGACGAGCGAGGGAAGAAATGCGTCCGATCATCTTAAAGCCACTTGTCGGCGGTTAATCGGCGCTCCGGTGCGACAGGACAGGCTTGAAGGATTCTCGGGCGGTGATGCTGCGAGAGCCGCTGGTCCATCCGACTCCTGGTGATGCTAGCTTGATTCCAGCGGTCAGAATTACAGAGGATGACAATCACGTTAGCGCTAAAGTTCAACGAGGGACACAAACTGACCTCGAATGTCTTAAGCAGAGCCTTTAAAAACAGAGGAGATCAGTGATTTCCTAGCGGAGATTTTGAAGGACTACGGGTTAGCAAGCCGGGCGGGCGGCTACAGACGTCTAATGACAGGGGTGAAAAAGCTAGTGTCTAAGCCGGTCTTTTTCGCATTCTCATAGTTCAGTTCCATCGGTTTAATTTTCTTCATCAGGTCTCTGATTCAGTTTTCCCCCTACAGTAATTCCAACTGAAAGCATTCCTTAAAAAGCGGCTCCCTCCCTGTGGCCCGCTGCGTCGACTCCAACGATCAAGCTAACTTGGTGAGAGTAACACTTCCGGATTTTGCTTTTCAAAGTAAAGGACTCACTGTAGAACATACCAGAAAATGACATTTGGTGCTGCAGAATTATTTCATGAAAACTTCGGTATCCATGCAGCAGGAACCTAGAAAGCATGCAAGCAAAGATCTTACACGATCAGTTAAACAGTCATTGAGGCCTATGGGACAAACTTAAGGGACATTATGGTGTAAAACTAAAATTTACAGCTAATATAAAAACACCAAGAAGCAAAACTATATCATGCAATGTATGCATTACAAATGTGACATGCATGGGCCGTTGGACAGAGGCGAACGAGTGCCATTGTCCCTGTAAACTTGTCCTGGAAGAAACTTTCTGATTTAAACTTTCTAATTTAAAGTTACAAGGGGAAACAAACACTATGGTTGATGAAGTTCAAGCCTAGTGGCAAATCATAATCATAAGAATGTGTATATTCCTATGCTGGACGTGTAGAGTTGATTGGGATACCAATTCTGGCAATATGGGATGAAGTAAAATGTCTATTGTTAGAAAAAAGATTATTAGTTTATTAAGGATAGCACAACATAGAGAAATTATAATATAAAGCACAAATATAGATTTAAGTACTAAATTTCTCATAGGAAAATGTTCATAGACAATTTTCCTTGGATTTGACACGGAGTGAACTCGGTCAGCTCCTCCTAATCCACGTGCGAGAAAAACTGTTCCCCTGCCCTGTGAAAATCTGTTCCCCCTGTGTCGGGAGCGCGCTCCTGACCGATTTCTCGGTAAAAACTACTCATATAATCATGTCAGTGTTCTAACTTTCAGTTTAATCGGCAGCTATCAAAATAAAAATACATACATAAATAAACGAGGTCCTGTGTGGAGGTCTTTT
>JAUZNJ010029676.1:0-40665 GCA_034780135.1 Jordanella pulchra
ATCTATCTATCTATCTATCTATCTATCTATCTATCTATCTATCTATCTATCTATCTATCTATCTATCTATCTACTCTGCTTATTGTTTAAGGTTTAGGCCTAATTAAGAAAATAACCAGACTTCTCAATAGGGAAGGGCATTTTCTGAAATCATTAATAATAAATGAAGAGCCCTGCCAATCAACATAGGAGCTTTACATTACAGATGGCAGTAATTATGTGTTTTGAATAGAGTAATTGGTTTCTGGAGAGTTGTCTTAGAACTGGGAATTTTATATCGTTTCTCATTTTTCATTCAGGTAAACATGATCTGAAGAAACGCATCACAAATGAATGTGATGCGGAGAAGATTTTCTTGTCGAAGACAAATAATTAGTAACACCTACATCTTTTCAGATTAGAGCCAGAAACCCTTAACCTTTACACTACTGGTGAATGGTGGTTATGGCAACAAACACGGAGGGATGAAGAGTAGAAAGATATTTTCAACTACATATGAACTGCTCTGTAGATTTAGGATGAATTTGATTTAGAATAAATTTACCCATTTCCCCCTCTTTTTTTTTTTACAGGCTTCACTATCAAACCAGCCATCAATTTGCTTCAAGGGAAGCCAGGGGGTAAGATATGCATAATTTCTGTATTGCTTCAAAAGCTGATAATTATTCTATCTTTTTTCTGATGAGCACATGTGTGATGGTGTCTCTGGTCATCTTATTGATTCTTTTATATCTAATTATCACTTACATGGATTCAAATGAAAGTTGTATTTTTCAATCCTTGGAAATATGGAGGTGTCATTGTTGGGGAAGGATGATAATATGGTTCCTGTTAATTCAGTTTATCTCATAGCCTTTGGTAAAGGTGTCTTTCATTCCTCAATGACACTTTCCTGTGTCAAGTATCGTTCATTAGACATGTCTACACAGACACCTGGTGCTTAATCTTCAGGGGGAAAAAAGTGAGAGGACCGTTCTTTGAAGCGGCTAAAAGGAAAGTTGCCTGTGTTCAGTCAGATTAGCTGGGTCAGTATTACACCCTCCCCACCTCTACTCAGTAGGTTAGTACACATTAACTGCACAATCGGCCCTGTCTATAAGGAGCCATTCTAATCCCTACAAGAGCTGACTGCACTGACGAAAGTGACTTTGCTCGGTATATAAATACTAACCCTGTGTGCTCACACGGGGCCCTAAAGCCCAAAGACAGGGTACGCTACACCCAACCCCCTGG
This sequence comes from Jordanella pulchra, assembly GCA_034780135.1. Classification (NCBI taxonomy): domain Eukaryota; kingdom Metazoa; phylum Chordata; class Actinopteri; order Cyprinodontiformes; family Cyprinodontidae; genus Jordanella; species Jordanella pulchra. The sequence continues at coordinate 1,234 of JAUZNJ010029676.1, forward strand.
CTGCCAGCCAGGTTACTGGGTCAGGCACGCAACTGGGGATGCTTTGTTCTGGGAGCAGTTGGGGGGGGGTTAGGGGAATTGGCAGACCTCAGGGAGTCCCCAAGTCTCCATGCTTCTTGTCTGTTTGCATACATAAAAGACCTTGAAAAACACTAATGGCACGCAAGAAGTGAGTAGATTTGTTGTTTTTTTTTTGTTTTTGTTTTTTTTTTGGGGGGGGGGGGGAGTAGAAGGAAAAAAAACTATTTCAAAAAACAAGACAAATCTGAAGCTTGTTGACATGTGACTTATCTATGAAACCACTGGCATATTAACCTGCTTATGAGAGAATGAATGGAGGTTAAATGAGTGCAGTTTAAGTTTGCTTTAAATACTAAAAAGGATTTGGTGATTTATATCTTGTCTGGCACATTACATATTTAAATTGCTTTGCAGAGTTCAAGCATGGGCTCCCTTCCTCTTCGACAATATTCCCAAGACCGGACGATTGGGCACTAATGACTGTGCTGCAACCATTGCTCGTGTGTGTGTTTGCGTGTGTGTGGGGTACGTCAGATTAAGCCATTATGGGGGGAAGGAGGACGCTTGTGAATCTGGCAGTCTGGCATACAAAACATCAAGATTATATCCAGTAACTCTGTCTATACAGATGTAATACTTCCTGTGGTTGTTTGTTGCTGGTTGAATATTTAAACACATTCCCCCCCTTCCCCCAGAATTTGCACAAGGTTCAATAGGTCATCTGTCCACTGACAGCTGCCAACTGTTGAGCTTTACCGTAAAAACCCGCCACTGGTACTTTTTGATTGTCGCCCTCACTGGGTCTTGTCAAATTTCCTGTAAAGGGGTACTTTTTGAGCCACAGAAACCATAAGAATTCCTCAAATCACTGCCCTGGCGTCACTCCAGGTCTCAGTGGTGCCAGGGGCCAGAATGCCTATCAAGAAATAGCAAGCTGAGATTTTCTGCAGCTTCTCTCTGTCTCTGTGGTGTTTTGCCCTACTACTGGAAATAGTCCTGGCACGCTTGTAATTATGCAGTAAGATGTATTGTATATGAGGCCTGTTCATTTAACATTAAAGCTAACCAGTCAACTATGAAGAACAGCTGAATGCTGCTTTTTGTAATGAAATATCAGAATCATCTTTTACATTAATGATAGAGCATGATACAGCATCTCAACTTAAGAGAGATAGTACTTTCTGGATTGCCTGGAGTTCACAAAAGGATTAGGAAATGCATTCAGAACTGGTCTGGGTTCCCATGGCCTGGAATTTCACATCTTAGTGCTTGGTTTCCTTTCATTCTCAGCAAAAGCTGCCTCTGTGGTTATAGATTTCAGATTTGGGTTTAAAAAGATATCATTAATAACTTATATATATATAGCCTACTCTTGAACAGCTGTTAAAAGTATCCTTAACAGATTTCATGTTTTTGCCACAACTGAATATTTGAAATCATTAAACTGATATTAATAGGATACAAAGATAACCTGTTCCGTTTTCAAATGATGATTTATTTTCTGATGGAATAGCAAAATACACAAACTAACAAGGCCTCAAGTGGAAAACAGTAACTGCCCAACTTGTTAAAAATCTTAGATTAACCATGAGTTATTTTGAAAAGCAGAGATTTATTTCACAAGTTAGGCCTTATGATGAAGAGACTTGAAACAAGAGAACCCATCTGACAAACATGAAGCAAGCATGAAGAAATCCATGACCAACAAATTATTTTTTTAAGAAATGAAGGCATAGAAGTAAATTAACTGACAATTATTAGTCTAAAGGGGGTTACAAAGGAATTCCTAAGGCCAAGTCTGTGAAACTACTTCAATATAGGATTTTAGAAATATGAGCTTTAAGAAAACAAGAGAAAAAAATATAGCCTAGTTTATTTGGATCTACAAGCTTAACAGTTGAAATGCACATTTCACCAGGTAATTATCTCTTTATCTTCATATTTCTCACTCCATGGGTTCTTCTGTCTTTAACGGTTTCTCTCTCACTGACAAAACATCTTTCTTTGGATGATCCCTTGTTGAAAATGAAGGTAGCGCTTTTCAAGTGTGTTTTTTTTTTCAGCATCCTGATAAGATTTCTTCTCTGCACTCTCAAGCTTTGCTGTTTCAGGACTTTAAGAAGTTTGCACAGTCAATGACAAATTTTCTCTAAAAAAAACAGTCTTAAGGCAGAATAGTTCTCCATCAGTATACAATCTTAACCTTATGCGTATTTAATGTGAAGGGACAATTATGTTAATCATCAACTTCTTATTGGCTTAAAAGGTTTAAATCCATAAAATTAAGGTTTTTGACTGGCCTAGTTAAAGTTCAGACTTAAATATGATTGAACCTAAGCTAGAATCTCAATACGACTGATTATGTCAATGAATTAACAAGCCAGCTTTGTTTGGATAGCATTTTTACTATAATCTAAGCATGTATTGTTAGAAATTAGCAAAAATAAAGTCATCTTATGGGGCCTTTTTATTAATTCTTCAATTCATTGATAGACTAATAATTTTCTGTAGAACATAGTAAATGCTAAAAGAAAACTTAAAAAACTTAAAAAAAATTGCTTCAATTGGTAACAAGTAATTGAATTAAGTTTACCCAACTTAATTTATTTAAGTTAACTTATAAAAAGTTTAACTTTTAAACTTAAAATAATAAGTTTGATCAACTAGATTCAATTACTTGTTACCAATTGAAGCAATTCATTTAAGTTAGAGCTGTATGTATTTTTTAGAGGGTATACCACCAAGTTGTTTTATACTGCAGTATCCGGAGTACAGTTGATTAGTGTAAATCTCTGCTAGTGAACATGGACATACGAGTAGAAATGTGTATGTCATTCTCTGAGCTGATATAAGTTGAATTACAGCAGCCTGAGTATTTGTTTTGGTTTATAACCCTTTCTCTTTTTATGTGTGAAGCTGTCACATAAAGGCAGCCTGTGTGAGGATGAGGGGAATGTGGAGGTCCTCTTAAAGATATTCTCATGACGACTGTGTGTGAAGGCAGAGCTTCCCCCTGGGCTCTCTCTTGCTGGCCCTGTTGATTATTGTGCTGTTTCACCCCATGCCTTAGCTGAATCCTTGGGGGACATCAGGGCTTCTATCTCACACTTGGCTGGTCAGACTCTCTACCCCCACTTTGACTCGTGCTTGCGCCAAAATAAGTTTAAATTCTGTGTGAGTGTGTACGTTTGCATGCACACATCCTTTTTTTTCTGAACGCTAATTAGAATAACAATAACTGGAATGCTGTTTGATAGCCATCCTTTCCCAGTGGCATAACAGTGAAAGGGAGAACTGTCCCACGTGTTTCTGAAAGGGCACACGCCTTTCCATTCAGCCAGATGTGTTAAGCAAGGCAAATTGTCTGCATTCTCTGTTTACCGAAGCCTCCCTAGGGTTTTTGATAAGAGGAGACTTTAGACTTTACCTGTTGGTAAATAGGACCTTTCTTGAGATCAATAAAAAAAGTCTGATTTTTAGTTGATTAAAATGAGATAAATGCAATAGATGAAATTTAGAATATGCTGTATGAGAAATAATTTTCTTTTCTAATTTGTGAAAGTGCAGGAACAGGATGTAATATAACTATACATATTTTTATTCACTAACTAACTCACTTCTGTTGGTGATTTTCTGTTGTACTCGGATCAATTCTCATGTTAAATGATTTAAGTCTAGATTCAGATGTCAGCCTGATGGTCTAAAGGCCTGAATAGATCAGACGGAAAAATGTAAAACCAAATCGTTTGAGGTTGTTGCACTTAAAGCTCATTGAAAATGCATAGGACTGGTCAGAACGCACATGATCCTCTGCATCTGTGCTTGTTTAGTTCCGATGGAGATAGACACATCGTCTACAATGGTCAGACCTACACAGAAAATTGGATGCAATTTCACGAGTCTGACAGAAAGAGAGACATGGTTTAAAAGTAAACAAATAGACTTTGGAGAAAATACAAAGTAAATGTTTGGAACACAAGATAAACCAACCACGTCTGGCAAATTTGTATTTGCATAGAAATTGGGACAGGCAGGGAAATACATAAATCAATAAAATATTTTATTGACAGTTAAGGATGCTTATAAGAAATAATAAGGTACACATACATTTTATCATGGTTTTCTCTTTATGAAACGGAGTACAAAAAAGTTTGGTGAACTTGACTTAAATGCTCTCTTTTTACTGTTATCACCCACCCTTGCTCAGCACAGCAGCTCTAATGAAAAAATGTTTTTTGTTTGTTTTTTTTTTATCTGTAAGTAACCCATGTTATCTATAACTAACTCCTATCTTGTGGATGTTGATTGAGGTCACATCATATAACCACATCTCCATCCAACGGTTTTTAGACACTTACCCAGCTTAATCCAACACTGAAGCCCTTTCTCACCACCTTTGATGTTCAGTCCTAATTGTTTAAGGATAGAAAAAAGCAGAATGAGTTATATTAGGTTCATCTAGATGATAATAACTAGAATTTTTTTCATCAACAAAGAAAATAGTTTGCTTCAGTTTTATGTCATATAATTGCTGTAATTTAGCTGCCATATCCCCCAATCTTGCCATAGAAGGAACCACTGTGAAGGGATGGCGGTATCAAGGGGAGAGAGACGGCAAGCATTTGTTGCGGTTGACAGATTACCTCTAGCTTCTTGGAAAAAAAAAAAGAGTGATTCTGCTTGGCATAACATGCAATACCTTGGGGGTTGCTCGACAGTTGCCCATCCCCATATCCCTGAACTAATTCGCGTCAGTCCCAGCCACCCCCCACTGCCTCTTTTTCCTGTATCTACCAACCCCCCTCAGCGAATAGATCCTCAAACAACACTACAGCATCCACAGAGGCTCACTTAAAGCACTATAAGGGGCTTAAATTATCTTTTAGGGTAAAACATTTATTTCTTAACTATGTTGCCTTTAAGGTTACCTTGCAAATATTTAATTGTATCCTTGTCAATATAATTTTACTAACATAATTGACAGTGTCACTAAAGTATGGCTAAATGTTTTCTCCAGGTGATAAAAATCAAACCTACCCATTGGATGATGGATGATGGCATCCATCCTTTTCGTAGTTTATAGAAATGCTAAAGTCCAACCCCTCCTCCTTTTACCGAGCTGCACATTCCTAGAGGAAGAACTATTTAGAGCCATCCTTCATGCACTGGAGTCACAGAGCACAGAGTCCCCCCATCCCTTTCTCACACATGCCCAAACCCCCAATCCACCCCAATCCCTCTCTTTACCACCCAGCAGCACAGAGCCACACTTCCCTGCCGTTCATGAATAATCCAGGCTGCCCGACAGGCCATTGCACTCAGCTTTGTGGGGGAAGAAGCTAGAACAAAAGACGGGCAGCTCACAGTGCACTTTCGGCTGAGTAGGCCGAGAAGACAATAGTAACTAGTGTCAGTACAGGCTAGGGCTGGCGGAAAAGACTTCAGAGCAAAGCACAAATCAAGGCACTGGCTTCCATCTCAGTTCTGCCAGGACAAATACCAGAACTTTCCTTCTTGCCTCCATCTGCAAAAGCAAAGGGAGATAATGTGAGCAAGTTTGCTCTCATCTTTCCATGCAGAGGCTTGGCTTTGTTTTAACAAAGCAAAAGGCAGGCCAAAGGGAGATCTTGTTATTATATAATATATGTTTTCCTCAAGAAAAACAGTTTGACCATGCTCATGAAGTCACTGATGAACCCTTACAAGAACACCAGGATTCTGGACCTTTACCTCATTCAGCTGCCCCCACCCCCCGTGAAGATTTTTTTTGTTCCAGTCCAGTTCACACCTTATAACAGCTTGAAAGTATTTGACATCTCCAAACACACTGGGACTGGATTAGCAGATGTGGTTGGACTGCAGCCACAGAGGCAGTTATTGTGTTAGGCGGTGTTCTCTTTGAGGGAGGTGGGGGCTGCACAAAAAAAGGGCCGTCATCTGGTAGCTCTGACTGTAACTGTCCAACAGCCACTCGTAATTCATGCCCTAATAATGAGGGGATATATTGCATGAGTCTCACTATGTTCAATAATAACCTACTTAATTGTATTAACCGGATAGAAAATCTCTGAGCAGATTCATACCCAATTTGACTTCCTTCTGATTAATGATCAGATTCATTGTCATCAGATTGAATGTCTCAGGGATCATAATTTGAATCCTGTAATGCATGAACTAACTAATAGATTCTCTCTTCAATTCCTCACTGGATAAATAAAGCTGGTTAGGTGTGTAACACATTGATACACCCCATTGGCTTCTTGAGACAAGACAGGATTCATAATGTTATTTTTTTTTTAAACTACTTTTTAAAAGAATTTGTAATCAAAGTTTATTTATTTTGAGACTAGACTTTTCTTGTTGATCCCCATTTTAGGTGATACCATTACAAACAACCTTAAAATAAAATTATGCCTCTATAAATGGAGTGGGGGTTTCACAAATCTAAACCATTGCAAATATTTTGAATTTCAAAATAGTGTAGATAAATGAAACTAAATTTATTTAATGATTTTCTAGTCATACCAACAGCTCAAAGTGCTTTACTTTGGAGGCACATTCATCCAGTTGCACTCACTGCAACACATTCATACATCAATATGTAGATCAGTGGGCCACTTGGGGTTAAGTGCCTTGTCTAAGACCAAATCAATGTTTGGGGGGGAAAAATGGAACCAAACCTACATCATCAGGCTTGGACTATATTGAAACAAAAACACACCCCAATTAATTGACTAAAATACCTTGCAGGGTAGACATGTCATGGGGGATAAACAAAAACATGGCAGCAAAGTTGCACATGCGAGATACAGACAGGGGCTGAGCTTTGACCTCATTGATTAATAAGAAATGCGTTTTACATTGTATGCTGGGAAACAGAGAACTGCTGCTTTGAAATCTACTCTCTGTTTGAACAGAGCTGTTAAAACGTCATCTTGAGGAATATTGTGAATAGACATGGGTTGGAATGAGATTATCATAGTAAGATAAACTTGTGGAAGAATTTTAAAACAAAAATAAGGACTTTAAAGTAAGTAAAATGCAACAGTTAGTTTTTCTGCTCCAAATATATGTTGTATGTTTTAATCATTATGTTACAGTATAGATATTAAATGCATATTTTTATTGTTATTTTGATATACAGACTTTTACATTTCATTAGACATATTAGTATGACTATCTACTCAGATAGCAATCCTGCAGCCTTGGTAGCAAGCTGCTGAACAGCCACGCTGATTTCAGGTTGTCAGATATAGTTACCAGTGTTATAGTTATATATAGCTATAGTTATAACCAGTGTTACCTTTTTAAAATGGATGGCACACAGCATACGTTGTTTATTTTTAGATGCAAAAGTCTTTATTCAGTCAGTGGACTGAATAAAGAAAACTACTTCTAAAAACTTGATACAACCTTACATGCATCTAAGCCATGTCTAAATGGGATATTTCACTTGCGAGATCCTGTGGCTATAAAAATGGCTTCACAGAGAAATCTATTTTTAAGTTATCAAATTAAGAACTAAGGAATAGATTTAAAGTAATTCATTTTTATTCTTCTTCATTTTTTTTTCAAATTCCAGTTTTTGAGTATCATAATTTGTTTTCAACCTGAATGCAGCACGATGTCCAGCAGCTTCGATAAAACCCAATGTGTTGACACAGCCCTAAAAGAAACACATGCAGTTATGTTGAACTATGTAACCAGAGCTCATAGCCGTGGCATGTATGCACATGTTTCTCCAGTTCTTGACCTGGGAGTGCTGAAGCTCCATTCCTCTGTTAGATTTTAGCAGCAAGTTATTTGCTGCATGTGAAGCTGCAAACCTATGTATGTAGTATTTGTGACCTGCTTATATTTGTATTTCATTTTATTCATTGATGATTGAATATGATGATTCCTCTGAGTCTGGCTTAAAACAAGGTTTCGTGTTGACATTTAGCCTCAGCCATAAGCTACATGTTTGACATCACTTCTGCATTCGACCTCTGACATTATGATGCATGTTCTGTTGAAAAACAAAAACACAAAAAGGACACACATAACACACACATAAGCACCCATATGCAAACACACCCTTGGGGAAATCTGGCCAAAGTTCCACGTGGAAATGCCCATGACTGTGTCTTTATGCAGGTTTACACCAACTACTTTGACTGACAGGCAAACAAACATGTTTGGACATTGATTCAATTCATCAAAAGTCAGAGGTAATCCCATCAGTATGGGTGGGGAGGTGATAAATCTTTGGCTGTGTTAAAGAGTGTATTCCTCTGAGCTCATAGTTAGAATTGCAGAAGCTGTTGACACCAGAGCATTTTCTGCTGAGTTGACTTTACTTGTTGCCAGTTTGCAGCATAAATAGCAGAATGACGAAGAATGATAATTATAAACATGTTCTCTCTAAAAGACAGCAACTTGGTATGTTTTTTTTAGTTGTTTTTGTTGTTGTGAGAGTCAGCTTGACTGAGCATCTTTTAATCTTCTCTATGTTTTTTTTTTATGAAAACCTTGTAAAAATGTTCATAAAGAGCATTTAACATCTACTAAACAGTCTAAATTTACATTTGCCCCCTGTTTACTGAAAGCCCTGAGATTTAAAGCCCCAGTATTTGCATTACCCAGGTAATAGAAATCCTGCGTAATTCATCAGTGAGTACCTACAATTTTTACTTAAGTAAGTAACACTACTTCATCATACTTTACTTAAGTAAAAGTAAAAAATAGCCCTTAAAGAAATTTACTTAAGTAGTAATAAAAAAGTTTTGGTAAAATGGCTACTAAAGTACTCTGTAACCGGTCTGCAACGGCAACAACTGATTTAATATTTTATTGAGATATAAAATTTACCAGTTAAAGTATGTAGAATTGGTTAAACTACAGATTACTATACTATAGCTCGATCTCGAAATGAAACAACAGATTCAGCAGATGGAAAATAGTATTTAACTAATTAGAATTGAGTACAACAAAAAAGAAAGTATGTCTCTCAATGGTGCCCATTTTTCAAAAACCCTTTTTTTCGCCAGTATCCATCATTCTGTCTTGTTGTGAAGAGGTCCCCATAGTAAACCAAAATATGTGAGGGACAGTTATATACTTCTGTGCTCCAAACAACCTGAGAAAATTTGGTTACTCTGTTGCTTCATCTTAAAGGATGGACATTACATTGCAGAAATGTAATGACATAAAAAATGGTTTTGAAACTAACCTTAAAAAAACAACAACCAAACAAACTTTAGAACAAATATCCACTGATCTTTAAACTAAAATGAAAGTTTTCTGCAATGACAGACCTGGGCACCATCAACCATATTGCTCATCACAAGGTGTAAATTAAATCAGGAGGCCTTTTTTTGAAGCTGTGATAACTGATAACGATCAAACCTTTAATCTAATCAATTAATTGGATGCCTTAAGGTTTTTGTAATGATCAAACAAAGATACTGTCATTAGTTAAAAAAAGAAACGTTCCTATTTTATTTTTAATTCGGTAATCTGTGATTCTATCAATAATACGTCCCTTATCTCTTGTTGGCAGCTGTCTCTTAATTAACTCAGTTCGAATAGTTGAACAATAATCCTCATTGGAGGGTTGAACAATATTTGAGATCTTAAACAATTCCAACCTAAATAAATACTCACAACAGTACACATAAATTGTGTTTTATTAATACCTCCCATTTACATCAAACAATTATATACACATTATAGTTATTTATACTGAACTTGTGCTGTGGTATGTTGTAACCTCCGGTCTATGGGAAACATGCAATGCAACATAGAAAGTTTAAGGATAACTAGTCCAAAGGAAGAAGTGTAAACATTATTGAAGTAGTTTATTTATTTATTTGTTTGTTTTTTGGGGGGGTTCTTAAGCCACACAACTTTTTGTCAAAAGTGAATCACATAGAGATGTTAATATGTCAATAAGATAGAAATACACTCTAATAAAATCCATATTATCCCATCGAAGACTTTGTTGCATATACAGTCAGGCTATTTCTTTTTCATTTTTAAGTCTTGTGAAAAATTTCTGGCTGATGGTTCAGATGAACACAGGCTTCCCTGTGGTTTTCATAAAACTTTTTGGGCAGCACCTGTGATCCTGTGATTAGCTGGAGCGGCCCTACTTGTGGGAGTCGGGGAACCACTGGGAACTAACGGGTTAAATGCCATATGGTTATGAAGCTTGGGAAGGAAGCTGTGAATAAAGTGGGGGTGACCTCTGAACAGTCTGACCCAAGTGACATTGATTAGAATTAGAATGTGAAGTGTGTACGGTTGCATGGATTGGGGTGACAGGCAAATCTAATGCATGGTTGGAGGGGGAACTCAAACCGCTGCCATCAACTGAAAGAAGGGACATGGTGGCACTATTGCAATGCAAAATATTTCATCTTATCAGAGATCTTTTGTTCATCTTTAACACCTTTTATTTATTTGGTCTGCTTTAGTGATGTCTTTATTTATGATAGCTTCAGCTTTATTAATGAAAGATCCAGGAAGCATAGCTTTCTTGTTCTCTCTGCTCATGTTTTTTGCTTGTTTGCCTGATAGGTGGTGCTTTCTGTTTAACCACATCCTGTTAACAGCCAGACAGAAATGGGTCAAAATTAATGGTCAGCTTTGTCTCAAGTGTCCTCGGCCTTGTGGGCTGCTTTGCGTTTTGTATTGACTCGGGTGGCCTTGTGCACATGAAGGGAAGCTCGAGGCGGATGGGGGTAGGGTGAATGGCATGCGCTGGGTTTTAGGAAAGGAGGAGGGGTGTCGAGGAGACGTGCTGTTCATTGGCTTCATGTTGCAAAGAAAAAATGCTTATGGCTTTGCTGCATGACTGGGCATTTGTGACAGCCAAAGTCCTGCCTGTCACATCTGCTGGGAACAGTGTGCTGTCAGCCACAAGGCTGGTAATCAATCACTCACGGTTTGCTGCTAGAAGGGAGGTTTCACTTAAACAAATTTAGGCTTTGGTGGAAATTTGACCATAAATAGGGTGAAAGATAAAAAAAAAATGCTTTATCTGAATCTAGGACATGTTATGGGCAAAAGTGGTGAACTGCCTATTTTATTGCTGAGCTGCAGGAAGTGAAAAGGAAAGCAAATTTCGAGTTAGATTTTGAAGGCGGTGTACCTGTAGGTTAATGAATTTCTATGTTGAACTATCCTTTCCGTGGAAGTGGGTTTTTGGGTCATTTTATGTAACAGCTTTCTAACAGACAATTTATGCCTTTGGCTTGTTTTTTAGGAGGGAGCAATCGACAGTCTGTAGCACAAAAAGCCTGAGTGAAAGAGCTGTTCCCTTTGTTTTTTGTTATGTTTTGGATATCAGACTGGATCTCCTTATGACTGGATACAGGTCATCTTCTTTGACCTGGGAGGTTCCATGCAGCCCCAGTGACTGTTCTGCCTTGTGGATATTTAGGTCATATTTATTGAAAGGTAAAACATAACAAACCAGCAACTTTTCCTGAGTAGTTGCACGTCTAAGATTACACTGTAATGGTTTAGATGGTGGTAGGGAGAAATTAAATATCCCTGTTACATAACTAACTGCTCAAAATAGTAATACCAGCAGATAAATGCAATCTTGTCAGTAAACAGCAAGCTGGTAAAGTTTAAATATTGCCAAAATATTACTAGTCACACAGCTAATTAAATGCTTAGGCTTAGTGCCTTGAAAGTTTATTCATATCCCTTGAACTCTTTCTCACTTAGTCTAGTTAAAGACAAAGTCTAATGTGTAACATTGTAATATTGTAATTTAATGTGATAGGCCACCAAAAGGTGATGGTCTAATCTACAAAGTCAAAGGGAAATATTACTGTGTTTAATTTGTTAAAAAAGTACATTGAAATCAGCCTAAACACGTTATCCCTGAGGGGAAACATGGTGGTGGCACACTGCAAAAAAGATCAAAAAATGAGTAAAAATGTAAGGTTAATTTGTGTAGGTAGATGATCTGCTAATGGAATGAGCATTTCTACATAAATAATATCTAAATAAAATAATTTGATATTATGCACTTGAAATAAGAAACATCATTTTTTATTATTATTATTTTTATTGTCTCGCTTACCTGCTCAATTCAAGAAAAAATGCACTTATTTTAAGAAAAATGAACTTATTTATATAAAATAATTTTCTAGAGTAGTTCATCATGTTTTAGGGATGCCTCACCCCTGCATTTACGGCAAAGGTGGTCAAAAGTGATGGTATAGGATAGATCTTGACACACTTTCATTCCTTGTTAAATGAACTTGAGTTGTTTTGGGGAAAAAAATAGAGGAAAATATAAACATCCATCATATAAATGTCCAAAGCTGGACAACACTCAACAAAAAATGTAAAGCTTCAATTAAAATAAAATGTGGTGCGGTAAAAAAAATATGATTCACTCATGAGGTACATATAAATTCTACCTTATTTATATTTTTCTTTTTAGAAAGTCATTTAAAACCCATAGTTCATTTTCTTTCCACCTACAAGTAATGGACTGCTTTGTGTTCATCTAATGGAGGTTTTTTTCCTGAAACATTACAAAGTTCATAGTTTTTTAGGACACTGCAAAGATATTTAACTTTCAGGAAAGTTCCTAACAGCTTCATACTCACAATTTCTTATGTTTTTGTCTTTGGCAGTACATAAAGATCCCAGCACCAACCGCTGAATCTCCAGATGGATTTAGAGTCTTCTCATTTTACCTTTCCAGTGACAGCAAAGACAAGCCTCAGTCCAGCTTTGACTGCATTCACCAGTTTATCTCAGGGTGAGCAGCACACAGAACTTTTTCCACTGTCGACCACAACTGGAAATGTGGTGTCAGGCTACAACTGTGGGGCTTGACCAAACACTGGCCTCTCTCTTGAACCTCAGAACAATGAACACAACGCCTGCCTGGTCACATTCAGCTTTAATGATAACCTTAAGGCTGCTAAGCTGCAAAGGACTTGAAGGTGTGACCAGTGAGAACAGAGAAGCAGTGTTTGTGGCTTCGCAGGGTCAAAGGACTGCCAAGGAGATGACATTACTTGCTTTAACCCTTCAAAAATTAGAATCCATTTTTATAGAGAGAGGAAATTGTACTTGATGTGGTCCTATAACCTGTTTTGTTATTTTGCTAATTTATACAATGTTGAGCTGGATGACTTAGATACCTTTTTGTATGTGCAGGGAGGGCAGGGATCACCTGGAGAGCCAGGGTAGCATTCAAGACAAGATCACCGTTTGTGCCACAGACGACTCCTACCAGACCACACGGGAGCGCATGTCTCAGGTGGAGAAGGACATCTGGAGCCGCACAGCCATTGAGATCAAGCCAGGACCAAGTAAGTTTCTTCAAGTTCTATTACTGCTTACAGCACTAAATTGATGGTTAGAATTTTTTTTTGGTTGTGTTAAAAGATTTAAGGCAGATAGCATTTTAATGGTAGTACATAACTGACCCAGTGTATAAATTTCAGTACAAATTCAGATTTTTCTTGTTATTTAAAGGCTGAAACTAGCAGCTAGAGAACCAAAGAGTAAAGAAGTCTTCCACCGTTACAAGACTACCAGAACTCTCAAAAATATGATAGCAGTTTATGAAAGGTTGTTTTGTGGTTACCTTCTGTCTTTTTATGGTTCAGTAATGCTATACTTCTCAGAAGAAAATGCACATACACTAAGTCAGAATTATAGGGTGCAGTATAAAAAATGGCCACCATTTCCATAATTGTATATGTTTTAATGCTTGGAAAGGAAAACCTGCCAACTAAGCTGGAGACATTTTTGAGATTGTTAATCTATGCCCAGTTATATTAACACATTGCTTATAGACACTAGGCTTATTGTTTGGAGAGTGTTCAGGAAGAACTCTGTAAAGTTGCAATGGCATTGTAGGTCCCCCTGGGAAGATCGGCACTGACTTTAATGAAACTAAAACATCCCTCAAGCTGTTTTTGTTTAAAACTCTAGTTGCTTCTTGTTTGAAATGTTGCATTACAGGTTATGTCAATAAGAGCTGAAAACCTCCATTACCTGGTCCAAGATAAGTGTTGATACATAAGCTTGCTGTAATTTATGACTCTTGAAGTCTGTTCTGTAGAAAGTTATTTATTTCTAGTAGAATGTTGATGCATTTCATCACATTATATTTATGTGATAGACAAACACAATGTAATAGACAGTTTAAAGAGGAAGAAAATGAGAGATTGTTTTAATTGTTGTTGTCTTCCTCTTACCTGGGACTGGGTCGTGGGAACAGCAGTCTCAGCAGACACTCCCAGATCACCCTCTCCCCACACACCTCATCCAGATGTGCTGACGGAAGCCCACGGTGTTCCAAGGCCAGCCGAGAGACATAGTCCCTCAAGCATCATCCCCATTCACTGGGCTGTCCCCTGGGCTTCCTTCTGGTGGGACGAGCCTGGAACACCTTCTGGGGGAGGTGTCCAGGTGGCTTCCGTAAAAGATGCCAGAGCCACCTCAGCTTACTCCTCTCTATGTGGAGGAGAAGCTACTCTGATCTGAGCCTCCCCCGAATTACCGAGCTCCTCACATTATCTCTAAGGGAGCTCAGCCACCCCGCGGAAAAAGCTAATTTTAGTATTTTGCTCAGCTCTCCCTTCACCACAAGAGACCAGCGCATTATGTTGGCAGCTGCACTGATGTCTCTATCGATCTTCTGTTCCATTCTCCTCTCACTCGTGCACAGGACACAAAAATACTTCAACTCCTTCACTTGAGGCAGGAACTCTCCTCCAAGGAGACAAACCACCGCTCCATGCTACCACTGATGACAGTGCAAGCAGAGCACTGCTTTCCACTCCGGAGATTCCGGACGTTTTTTTAGCATCCCTTTGAGGTCTTTCTCCTTGGTCTCGCAATACAGCCAATACCTGCATGTGCACAGCCTGTACATGCAGGTGAGCTAGGCAATCTTTGCAGGAATCGCTCCACCTCCCACACAAGATGACATCCCCCCCCAAAGAGGTGACATTTCATGTCTCTTAAAGCCAGGTTAAGTATTTGTGGATCAGGCTGTCAAAGCCTTGACCACTAAAAGCTGCCTCTGACTGTTGCCCAGTTCTCTTTGTACCAGTACCTCAAGGTTCCCCCTGTAATTGGTGAGCCCTCCTTTGGGCTTGGCCCAGACAGGTCCCCCTTGCTTTATCTTACTGGGCAACATCAAGCGCCCCGATGGGCATCATAAAGGTTTCTTGAACTTGTTCTTGTCTGGCCCGTCTCCCAACCCTACCCGGGGCATTTAAGGGATGTTAGCATAGGAGCACAGAATAATACATAAAATGAAGGCCGGAGCTTGACTCTACAGGCTGCTACAGACAGCTCTCGACAGCTCATTTCCCCTTATGACATCAAAAAGGGCATGATTTTCAGAGCATTTTGAGCAGATACAAGCTAAGATGTGGAGAAAGGCAATGATAGAGGTGAGAGGGTTCACACAGGCTTCAGTATTATCAGTCAACACATGCATGCATTCACCAATTCATTAGTGCATCTAACAGCTCAACAACCATCTCTTAAGATCACTTAAATTACATGCAAAAGTGCATTGCCACTCCCACCATTTGTTATCTGTTGTTATTTTTTTCGATTTGTTAATAAATGTTTTTTTGTATATTAGGTCTAGTGCAACATTTATTTTCTTTGTGTCATTTTGATTATGTAAATGGCAGAGGAAAGAAAAGCAGTGTTGGCTTCTAAAATTGGCCCAAAAATATCATTGGTACATATCGGGAAATGGTTAAACTGATTTCAAAATAATCTGTATTGACATCAGCCTTAAAAAAAACATGGATAAATCTTTACTTTTGTCTACTAATTTTTGTTCACAGAACAGCTGTATATGCGGTAAAAATTAAAGTAGACACTGGAGGACTCGTATATTAAGCTTTTCAGAGAAGTTCCTGGTTGTAACATAAAAAAGTGTGAAAAAGTTAAAGGAATTCAATTACTTAAAAAAAGTATATTACAGAGCATTTGAGGTATCATTACCAGTTGGATGTGTGAATAACATAGTCAAGAATTGAACAATATTTCTCTATAAAAATACAGTGTTTGTCTCTAACCTTTAAAACCTCCAAAACGACTGTATCGATTATGGTTCTAATAAGAAAAGAGTCAATATATATCTAGCAGAAATGACTTGGGTCTTGTTCAAATTAGTTGTGCGACAAAGAAAGCCTTCACTGATTTTGTCTACCAACCCTTTATACTCATGAGGAGCCTTTTCTACTATCTATCATTTCCATTGGTGCAACAGTTCTGTCTCTGTATTCAGACAACAAAAAGTGCACAAGTTTTCCACCATGTTCTTTGTGTTTATTCATGGAACTTACTTTTTCAAATGGCCCAATACAGGCTTATCAGCTACACATTCAGAAGTGACACTACGCTAAAAGCGAAGAGATAAATGACTAAAACGTATCATCTGTCTTTCATGTATAGGCTTGACTTTGAAAATGTGGGTATGATTTGTATATCTACCCTCAGGAAAGGATTTGGAATGATATGTTGGCTGTGTTTCAGGGTAATTTCACTGCCTGAGTCCTGTTATCAGATGAGTTTAAAGAATGCCGTTTTTGTTTAGCTGAGTGCAGTAATGACCTGAATTAAACAATTAGAGATTATTGCTTTAACATTCTTTTGATATGCTGGCTATAATCAAATATGCCTCTTTAACATATCTGTGCCTACTTTATTATTAGGTAAGTGTGTGAAGGTGCAAAGGAAGCAGGGCCTGGTCTCCGGTTCCGACAGCAGTAACAAACATTCCCCCAGCAACAAAAGGCCCCTGATCCCGAGCTCTCTGGCACATCGGTCCTTAAGGGACCGCATCATTCATCTCCTAGCCCTAAAGCCCTACAGGAAGCCTGACATGCTACTGTGGCTAGAGAGGGAGAGGGCCAGCCCGAAGGACAAAGCTGATCTGACCTCTGTACTAGAAGAAGTAAGTGACTGGTGGATTGATATACTGCAACTAAAATGTTAAATGTGATGCAAAAAGCAATTAAACTGCCTTTTTGAACGTGGCTTGAGACAAAAACAATTTTCTAAATATCAATCATGCAACTAAAAAGAAGTCTCTCTGACATCATTAGGTCTATTTCAGGCATATTTTGTATCTTCACATTGTATAAGAATCTATGCAATCATCAGCAGGAGACTGTGCAGCCTCTGGTTACTGTAATTAGGGCTGTGCTTTAATTATTCCCCTTTGGATGGGAAGATTGTGTTTTGACAGGAGAGGCGTGGGGTCATTCAGGCTGGGATCTGAGTAATTATAGAAAATGTTGGTTGAGATTAGTATGTTTGTATTAGTTGGATTAGATTGTGTAGAAGTGATAAAGTTAGTACAACAGCCATGTGTCAGAGGGGATAAACCACATTTAGAATGGGGTTCGGTGTATTTACAATTTTAGCTAGACTTGTTTCCTGCAACATTTAAGGGGAATGTTTGGTTTTCTAGGTTGGTAAATTGAATCCTAAGGACAACAGCTACTCTTTGAAAGATGAGCTTTACAAACATGTCCAAAGAGAGTGGCCTGGATATCTGGAAGAGGAGAAGCAGCTTATCAACAGGCTCCTTATCAGGTAGGAATCAGGCCATGCAAAATACAGACTTTTACAAAAATGTAAAAAATAAACTGTAATATTATCTGAGTGAGTTGACATATTTCTCTTTAAACACAACCTGAAAACAATGAAGCTTAACATAAAGCTGTGAAACAGTGTCCAACAACAAACATGGCTTTCTTTTTGCCTGCTGTGCAGATCGGTTAGAGAAAATTAATGAATTGATCTGCTGGTTATGCAAACGCACCAAAAGGTTTAATATCAACAAAGAACTTTTATTGTCAGACAAAGGTGACCTGACCTAAAATAAAAAGCAGTTTACAAATGATAATTTGAATAAATAAGTGAAAATCTTATTCAAATCAGACTGGTGCTGTTTTAACAACAACAACAATAATAATGATAATAATAATATTATTATTATTTTAGTTGCAATAATAATATTATTATTATTATTAAAACATTTTATTTAAAGAGCCTTTTGGGACACCAAAGAAAAAATATGCAATATCACACATTGTTTTTTCTTTTTTGTTGTTTTTTATGTTTGTTTGTTTTTTTTCAAACGTATAGCTTCCATTGCAGTAGCTGCAGTGCTTGGTTTTATGTGTTTGGTTTCAGTTCTACCAGCCAGTCCCAGGCCTGATTACTGCTATATCTGTAGAACCTTAAAATCCATTTTCTAAAACCCAGCCAGGCAACATGGTGTCGGATAATTGATCTCAAAATGAGGTGCATTAATCTAAAGAAATTCAACAACAAATGAGAAGCAAAACAATTGCATCTACTAGTTTTGACATGTTTACATGGCCATTTATAAGAGTTTGACACTTTATTCACAAGTGGGAAAAAAACAAAACAAAACATGGAACAATAATTAAAAAGAGTTGACAATATAATAAAAAACAAACTGTAAAACATTGCAGGCTTCATTTGCCTCAGATAAGGTTGGTCATGACAAATATGAAAATATAAAAATACACTGGGCAAAAATAGTATTTAAAAATGGTAATGGAAGTTCAAAGGTTAAAATCACTGCTGATCAAAGAGTAAACATCTTACTTTTCCCTCCAAAATATTTTAATAATCCCAAAGACTTTGGAGAAAATATGACAAAATAAAATAGTGTAATTCTTTGGTGGGTGCGGGATTTTTTAAAACTGATATGACACGAGTAGTATTTAAGCTAAAAAGAAATTCATTCAAAGTGGGCCCCAAAAATGATCATGAATTCCAAATATCTATGAAAGTCTGAACCTTTCTTATTGTGACACGGCCTTAACCAGACTATTCCTGCCTGACGACCTCCATTACTGCTACGAATCCTGCTATGGATTCTCCTTTTGATTTTTAAAATAAATTGGGTCGATAAAAAATACTTTGGTATTTGATAATTATTTTGTGAAATTATGTTCAGTGATCCCTAAATTACAGGCTCACATAGAAACTAAAACAATATGGATCTCTAAGGAGGGTGATAACATTTTTACTGGACTGTATTAGTGTCAGTCTGTTGTTGATTTTTTCTTTTTTTTTTTGGATGCCCTGCTTTTAAATGACAACTCCTTTGCACTGTTGAATCTTTTAATTAAGACATCAAAGCAGTGGAAAATACTTTATGCTGGGTGCTGCCAAATGGCAGGACTTTTAAGGCTGAGCATTTAAAGGATCTTTAAGAGCTTGCCAGAAAACATTGAAGCCATGTGCTTCAGTGACAGTTTAGAAATACTGCAACTCCTACCAGTAAGTTGCAGCACCCCTGCTGAATGTGAGATATTTTTAGTTGTACTCATCCAAATAATTTGAAAATAAAAACAAAACAATAAAGATGGGGTTTGAGATTTCTTGAAATGCTGGTCAGTTTATCTGTCCAACACTTGGGCCATCAGTTTATTTGATAGTTTCCTTTTATAAGGTGTTATAAGCAGAGTTGGTAGTCACTGCTTAATAGATGGGAATGCAATATTATTGTCGCTATAACTAAAAGGCCAAGATCTCACTGCAGGGAGTGGCTTTTGGTAAAGGCTCTGGTTTAAGGAAGCAAAAGACTAGAAAAGTGTGCTTAGCCATGAAGAAGTTTAAATCTGCTGCTATTGTTCCTACTTGTTTTACTAAAGCACAGTTACATAACTTCAGTGATTATTTATTCCATGGAAATACCTCCATCTCTATCTTTGCAAAACTTTAATTGCTCATCTTGTTTCCCACAAATCTGCAAATTTCATGCTCTTCTGGTTTGGCTTTATGCTTTATTTATTTACCTTGAACTTACTGTCCAAGTGAAGGTGCTGTGTTTTAAATCTCTCCACAGGAAACTTCAGCCGCTGCACAGCAACCAATCAAGAAGTCCCCAGCCTAACCATTCTTTGCACAAAACTCTTGGAGATTCTCCTTCACGGCTCAGTCCTGCCAAAAATCTCTCAGTGGTAATTATCTGTGTTGCAAGATTTCTGCCTTTATCATTTCTTAATTTCCTTAGGACTAAGGAGGTGTTTCCCAATTAATTCAATGCAAAATACTTTAAAATGCTGTTATTTTCTTATGAAACTACAAAATAAAGCTCTTACCAGAAACAACAGAAAGGTTCCACATAGTTGGAAATACAAGTAGATGTTTATTTATAGCCCAGATCCAGGAAATGGCAAGATAAGTAATGTGACATTATGTTTTATGGAAATGTTTGGTTTCACAACTAGTCTTTATAGATAATGGGGGTTCACTGAGAAGCCATCCACCTTTAACACAGTAGATGAGATTTATTTTACTTCTTATTTTTACTTTCTTTAAAACAGCAATGTTTTATCTAAATAGTGATATTTATAATGCAAAATTTTCAGCATCAACAGTGTCTTTTGTTGTGAATAATTTTAAAGACCTATATATCAACCTACATTCAGTCAACCATCAAATTATGGTTTATTGGCTGAACTGGACTGAAATAGTTTACTTCATATCTATGTGACCAAACATTTCCTGTTACTTATTATTCAATGTTTTCTGCTGCTATTTGTAATTGTGTCTTTCTTCCCAGAAGTGAATTCAGTGCTATCTCAAATGAAGGAATTTATCCATACACTGTAAGCCTTAGAAGTTTGCTATTAACCTTAAATTTATTTTCTTTCTCTCATCTCTAGAAACGCTCACTAGCCTTGGACCCTTCCAACACCCAAACCCCCAAAAAACAAAAGCTGTCAGAACACTGTCTGCCCTTGCAGTCCCCTCCTCATGCAGACTGTAGCACCAATGGGGCTCGTAACTCCTCTAATCATGGAAACTCTGGTGTGGCGATGAAAACCGAGCCCGACATAACCAGTAATCATCTTCAGGGAAACCCAGCTGGTTTGTATTCGCCGCACAAACTCAGTACGTCGTCTACCGTTTCTAAACTGGAGGGGATGGAACCAGCTCCCACTTTACCCAGTCCCAAGCCTCGACACAATGGCTCCTCTATATGCACTGAACAGCAGCTCACTAATGGCCAGCACAAAAAGAAAAGGTCCAAGAAACACAAAGACAAGGAGCGAGATCGATTAAAGCCCGACTGGATAGAAACTAGTCCAGACCTGAAGCAGAACCAAGAAAATCATAAAGGTGAATTTTCAAGTTTTACTAGGTTATAATTTTTGTTATGCTGTAAAACTTATCAGTAAGGTTGGTTATAAAGGCTGTTTAAAAAGCATTTAAGAGTTCAAAATTAAGTTACATTATTTTTATTTCTCTTGAAACTAGAAGTATAGAAAAATATTAAACTATATTTTATATAGTCTAATTAAAATCAGCAGTAAAGATGCGGACTCTGTTGCCTGTTGATGATTGACTATAGAACAGCTGGGTGACCTATGGTCGAACCTGTCAGCAGGCAGATTTACCCCCTGCTTTGCTTGGCTGATGTAACTGCTCGCCTTGGATTGGATCTGTTATCAGACACACTGTTAAATAACAGTTAGCCCTGATATGAAGGGCATGTTGTCCAATCTGAATTAGTATACTGAAATAACATTTTTCTTCTGTATGTAAATGCATGTTCTATGCAGCTACAGATGACGGAGAACACAATGCACCTGTTAATAGAACCGCAGCTGAAGAACTGCCCGACTATTTCATGTAAGGTTATAAACATTTTTCTTATCTAAGTTTCTTAGCAGAGTAGTTTTAATTTTTTTAAATTTCACTGTCTCAAACTTTTATTCAGAAAAAAAGATTCTCTTATCAGTTACGTTTAACTTTAACCCATCATGGTACACAAAAGGGGTGATATAAATATGGTGTCACAAAGCTTTGGTAGAAATAGGTCAGAAAACTAAAAATCTGATGTCCTAGATTCATACATCTGGTCAACACACTGTATGCTGTTAACACAGTGACCCAATCAGTCTACTAGTTTGCACTGCCATCTAGTGGATGGACCTGATACATGCATGTTTTCAATATATATATTTCCCCTTTGTTTTTAGAAAATACAGTACCGTAAGAACACTGGAGCAGCGGCAACAATATCAAGATGACTTTTGTGCCGAGTACGACGAATATAGAGCCCTTCATGACAGGATTGGAGCCATCACAGAAATGTTTGTTCAGTTGGGCTCAAAGATCAACACCCTCACGCCAGGAACACAGGAGTACAAGGTACTTTCTGTGTTGGGATCCTGCTGAAACTGCTCCATTAATAAAATACCAAACAGAATGTGGCAAACATACGGGGTGGTAACTCTTTTTTCTTTTCTTTTTTTCCAGCTCATGGAAGACCAGATTCTCCAAAAATATAGAAAATATAAAAAAGTACGGAATTTAAAAATGTTCTTCAGTTTAATCAGTTCTTATGCTGGCTATAGTGCAATACCTACTACATCTGGTCACGCTCTTTATTTTAGAAATGTAATTCTTAGGCTTTATGAAAAGATGAACCAAGCATCTAATTCCTGTAATGTTTCCTTTTAGAAGTTTCCGGGGTATCGGGAAGAGAAGAAGCGGTGCGAGTACCTCCACAAAAAACTGTCCCATATCAAAGGCCTGATCACAGAATATGACCGCGCACAGGGACTAGTCTCCTAGTGAAAGCCCCCCTCTACCCTTGGTGGGTTCTATCAAAAGTGGACCAAAAGACTCAGGGTGGACCCAAAGACTGCCCAGCAGGGTCTACAAGTTGCTGAGACACTTTTCTCCACAAAGTGGTAATGCGACAGAGGGTGTTTAAGGTTCTCTGCCAAAAGTGGGCCAGGACCACCTACTCGTGATCAAATGTTACCCTTTAATGCTCTGCTTTTCAGCTCTGTTTATGACTGGAAGTGCTTGTTTCTGTTCTACTGTTAAACATGACGGATATAACGAAAAGGGCCAACAGATATGATCCTTCCTGCCTAACTACATCTTTTTTTTTATTTTATCTTTAAACTGCTTAAAACTTAAAGTATTGAATTGTAAGTAACAAAGTGATGGTACAATCAATCTTAAGGGTATAAAAATTCCACTGAAGTGTGTATATTTAAAAATATTTTTTGTGTTTTTTGCAGATAGAAAATATATTTAGGTGCATCAGTTATTCATATCTTACGAGAAGAAAGTTGTAAATGCACTGTAAGGATTTTTAAAAACTGTATAAACTGGCAGACGATTAATTTATAGAAATTATCTTGATCTGCAGAACTGAAACATGATCGGATATTGATCACTAAAGTGTTTGTCCAGTTGCTGCTAAGTCAAGAGTTGGAACCTGCATCTTTGAACTACAATCAAAACTGATTTTTTTCCCATTTGTGTTTAGGTGCCACAAAATGACAGTACTCCGTAGTACTACTGTGGGGGACTACCGAAAACGGACGTTTTTTTTTTTCACTAAATGTTATTTTTAATCAAACTGTTACCATTAATTTCACTAGAGGTCAGTAACAATCCAAGTAATCCACACATACCAAGAATGCTGGACAGGAGTTGAGAACTTTAAATGTGTGAAATAAAGCAGATTAGGAGATACTCTTACTAAAATCTATAGCTTTGTTTTTTTTTAAGTGTATAACCATTTTGTTAGCATCCTTAAAAAAACACTCCTGGACTCGCAAGTCTTTCCATAGTTTTTCATTTGGATTAAAATTGGATGACAGACGGGGCCTTTTAAACAGCTTTATGAAACCCATTAGCTTTCTCTTCAGCAGTTTGGTTTGCTCTCTAAGTACATAAAGTAGCCACTTTTTTATTTTATTTTTTTATGGAGGAACAGCATCTGCTACTCCAAGTTTCTTCTAACACTCTGTGATTGATCTATGACCAATGGAAATCTTTTTTGAGTCTATCATAGAATTTTGTCAGTAATCTTGTGTAGAGTTGGTTATGGCCGCCTTAAGTTAAAAATCTCTCTGCTTCTAGATTACAGTACAGGTCCAGATGATGCTCACTGCAACATGCAGAAATGTGCCTGTAACCGGTGCCACCGTTACACATTTTTAAATCGTTCTTTGCTTCTACCCCTCATGCTGTGCTATTTTTGTGATACTTTGGCAAAGAAAAACCTTTCTGTAGACTTTTGGCTAGGATCAAACTATCAATATCATTTTCCTCTGATAAGTGATAGCAGTTGTCTCAACTTTCAATGTTGTCCATTCCTTAATTTTCTTCAAGTGATAATAATCTTTGCGTCGCTCCAATCGACTAGTTTTAGATTTGAGTGGGTCCCTTGGATTGCACCTGACATGGTGCAGTTCCTGCGATCTGTGTCGAAAATCCAATTTATGGAATATTTACAAAAGAAAGAAAAATCAAATACTTAATACTTATTTCCCCATTGTATAAATAAATGCTGGATTTCACATAGTGCTGTACACTTGAGTTGGTTTCACACAGATGTAGCCTTTGGTGCCATGAACTGCCTCCTTATAATGAAAAGGTTATCAGTGTACAAATTTCTTGGATATTTGGACAACAGGTTTACATCTATAGAAAAAAACACTCTTAATAGATGTTCATTTAAATGTATCATTTCCTGCTGTTAAGGACCTGACTAGGTTTTGATAAGCAGAATACAAAGTTGTCTTAGTATTATATCCGGTGTTCTTAAGACAAATATGGCTAATGTGCACGTGGTTGGTTTGGTCGATTCCTCACTTAATCCAAATTTTTTTGCCTCAGCTGTATCTAAAGACCAATGAGAACACAAAAGGTGCTGGTGAGGATTTTAGATGCTCAGATATTTATATCAAGGTTTGTTTGAGCAGCCACTACTCGCATTAGTTCCACTTTAATAAGGTCTGGATATTATATCTTACTTTATGTTTTATGAGCAGTTTTATCTAAGCAGCAGTACTCACACCTGTTGTCTTAAAAGTGTCTTATATTAGACAGTTACCATTTACCTTGACATGCACTGTTTATGTCAGACATTTCCAGCCCTCCTGGTTGATCCTGCATAGTTCTGTTCTCAGATCATTTCTATAAACGGCTGTCAGTCCAATTATGGTTTTTAATAACTGGTAGGTTGTTTAGTTTGTCAATTGGTTTCTGTTTTGTTTTGTTTTTAGTTGGTGCCATAAATTTATGTCTTAATTTTGTCATCATGTGTTGTCTTAGTGTTTGTGTGATAATCGCAAACTGAGGAAACAAATAGTCTTACCTTCCAGGTCTTTTAGAGACACCCAGAAAAACAGACAGAATACCTGCAGGAATTTGAATAAGACTTTTTTTTTTCTTTTGACTTTCTTAGTGTAGAAAATCTATTGCCAAACATTTAGCAGTGTTTTTGCATTCCAATTACCATTTTTTATGTGAAACCTATATGTATGAAGGATTTGGGTGAAGATAACGCATTTGAACCAACAACAAATATTTCAAACTAGTTTTATTATTAAAATTCAAAACAAAAATAGACTATGTTAATACATGTCTACAATAATTTATGGGAATTTATGCAGTTTCACTTTTTTCAATACAAAAAAAAAAAGACAACTTTTATACAATAATTTGCTGAAAGTAATACATTTTAACCATTTCCCCCAAAAAAGTTTACAAAGATGCACCAATAACATGTGATACTCTGTTGGACTAATTGTGAAAAAATGCCTACGTTTCTTTTTTGTTTACCTTTCACAAACTACTGAAGGTGCCTTTTTCCACACAGGAAGCAGGCAGATTGATTATACATATATTAGTTTAGCAGGGGAAAGAAAAACTGCCAGCATGAATAACAAATCTGTGACACTGTTGCCACTTTTTGAAAGTGCTTTGTCTATCCCCTTTTTAAATCTCAAAATATGCCTTAAATGCACAGACTTTTGCAACAGGCATCTTAAAAAAAAAAAGTTATCCACTGATACGGACTCGGCCTTAATGAGTTGAAGGCTTATAGAGACACCAACAAGTTTCTTTTGAAGCAGCTGTCTACATTTTTGTTTTATTTCATCTTCCAGCTTAGGGAATTGCTTCTAAATTTTGACAGGAGGGTGTGCTTTAATAGATTGCCGATACTGGAAACGGCCCCACCAAACCAATAGAAATGTGAACTAAAATCGTGTGTTGAGTGTAAAATTAGCGCATTTTATCTGCTTGGAACAAATTTATTTATTGCTTTGTATGTCTGTGCATTCTTTAGGGGATCACTTTGTGCGCCGCTCAGCCATTCTTTGCACAGCTAAACAAACCATTGTGAAAGAGACGATGGGATATACTGTATTTTTGCAATATCTGGATGCTTTATCATGTCATCCTCTTGAGAAAAATCTTTTACAACAAAATGTATTGTTTCAGTGAAATTGAAAAATAAAAGCTCTTTAATTGTACAAAGTGTCATGTGTCCTGAAGAGGTCAGTATAATATCATTTCTGAAATGATTAAACACTGCAACACATCCTGTGCATAGTTTTTTTTTTTTGCTCCCAATCCTTTATCACGTTTCTCCATGTTAAGCATCATTAAGATTATTTTCAGATAAAGTCCAGCATATTATTTCCCTGGAACATCTAAACAACAATCTAAATGTTTTCATCTCATTCAAATCGATTCAGCTTTTTTTTCTAACTCAGAGTAGAGGCCATAGCCTGGACATCAATGATCAGCTCAGCTTGCTGCAGCTCTTTGTCAGTAAGCCTTTTTATTAATCTGTGCCTTCATTATGCACATATTCACCATTTTATCTCAACCTTCTTCCTTTTCATATCCACAAGCAAAACCCTTTCATACCCTTTTAATTAACATTTGGATATCAGTTTTTCTTTAGGGAATTAAGCATTTTAAATGAAATAGGGAGATAAATTACCATCACAGATTTGTTCAATTTAAGCATAATATAAAATATCAACATTTATTGACTGTAGTTCCTGTCTCTGCCAGTTGATCTTTTAAAAATCAACAAATTTTAATAGTTGAGTCTAAAATGAAAACTTTTTTTATTTAAAACATCCTAAATCAGGTACAAAGCAAACTGTAGATGATACAACTGCATTAAATCCCTGCACTTAGTTTAGAACAAAAAGTAATTGGAAGATTTTCAAAATGCCCAAATCATCCAGCAAGCTTCAACCACCACATAGATAAAAAAAGTTACATTTTCTTAAGCAGATAAAAGAGCCCTTATGAAGACCATCAGCGTTTTAACTGCTGCTGGTAGCATGGAGGACAGGATTGTGAAAAACTCTGGGATCTTTAAATATTGTTTAAGAAATATACATTTCCTCGACTAGATCGCCGTTAGTTATATGTAGAGATGCACTAATTAGTTGGTCAAAAAGTAGATTAAGATTATTTCCCCTTGATCATACCTGAGCGGCAGCTCAAATGCTAAAAAAAAAATCAAAACTTCTTTCCTTTTTATTACATATATCAGATTAAAATAATAAAAAAAGAACGACTCAGAAAATTTTGGACCACAGCAACCAGATACTTTGTGCTTTTATAAGAGAAAACACATAAAGGACATGCCTCAATGCATGAATTAAGATTTATCTAGAAATTCTTTATTCTTTAGTAAAATGATAAATTGGCAGGTTAGACCTCAGAGAAAACTGAAGTTTATCTGACAGGCAAAGCATGATTGGTATATATATATATATATATATATATATATATCTCATTATAGGTGCAAACTGGATCCTTTCTAACCTTTGGTCTAACTCCACCCTCATTATCAAGGTTTGATCCTTAAAGTGGGACGTGCGAGAGTTAAAATGCCAATCAGGGACGATACCAGCCCACAGAATCCAACTAATCCTGCACTGGACTTGTAAATACCCAGCTTGTCTAAAGGAATGAAGAGATCGCAGATGTTTTTCACGGTGTCCAAGGCAACCGTCGGCTCTGATCTGAGAGTCTCCAGAAGCAGGAAAACGAAGGCGTCCAGTTCAGGAATAGTTATTTCAGCTACTTCAGGACATTCATTGAGATGATGGCTCATTTTCTGTTTGAAGCGGTTATCTCTCCCCTTCTGTAGCATCAGCTGGAGAATTACATACAGGTCTCGGGTCAGATTCATCACTAATGAGTAAAGGTAGCAGCGAGAGGCATTTATGCTCCAGCGTTCCTTGTCAATGCTGCGGATCAGACCCACATTTCTGGCCCACAGTAAGTTATCACAGATAAAGTAGAGGGCCCGGTTGATGTTGGCCGCAGTGATGCACAGGCGTAGCACTCGGTCAGAGAGTCGCACAGCTTGTTTAGCAGCCACAATGGAATTGGCTGTGTTTCCCAGCCTGAGCACTGACAAAGGAGGCAGAGATTAAAGCAGGAATGAGTTCAGTCAAAACACATTCTGCTAAAAGCAGTCCACAAGCAGATAACAGATTACGATAAAGCTGCAAAAAACTAAGCAATAAGTTCTGTTTATTGGGCTTGCAGGACAAAGATCAAGGTCTTTATTCATTCTGAGTGTTCCAATATCATCTCTCCTTTTCGTTTAAAGCTGGACTGTTTGCTAAACCTTTTAACAGGATTGCCTTAAATAAATCTAAAAGTTCTGCTTAGAGATTTTGAGACCGTCTATGTCTCTGAGTTATTAAGTCTAGCAGATGAAGCAGCAAAGGTTCGCAGTGGCAGCTCTGACACAGAGGAGATAATTAAGCAGTGCATCAATAGCGTCGCCCTCTGTGGTCCTGCTATGGACTTTGTAGGGCTCCACAGCAACAGAATTAGGAAGCTCTAAATCTTTATCTGACCTCCCTTTAAGGCATTTCCAAGTTTAACTTTTCTCTTGTCAGTCTTGGTACATTTGTGTTTAAGTTTAGAAAGTCATGCTGGAGACCATTTGAGGCTGATTATGTTACACAGTCCAACATAAGTTGGAG
This sequence comes from Jordanella pulchra, assembly GCA_034780135.1. NCBI lineage: Eukaryota > Metazoa > Chordata > Actinopteri > Cyprinodontiformes > Cyprinodontidae > Jordanella > Jordanella pulchra. Next base: position 30,090 of record JAUZNJ010029676.1, read on the forward strand.
TGAGGATTAGAATAAAATAAAATGTCCAAACTTAAAGCACGGCAGTGTGCAGCAAAAAACATAAAATAAAAAGGTTGCTTAAGATTTTTTTGTAGGGTTAGAGCGCTTTTATGAAGCAGAAACTAATTCCGTTTTTTGTTTTTTTTTTGTAACACCCTCTTAAACACAGACCTTACATTTTATATATATTCTGTAAAAATGTTCTGATGACCTTTTATGCCCAAACATACTGCTTGAAAAACAGCTTTTACAACATCACACTTTTGTAAAAAACACTTTATTGATTTAATCCTTTTCATCGCTATGCAGAAAAATCTGGAAAGATTAAACTATGAATCTTTTCAGAAGAGCTTTAGGAATATTTCAGATTTTTTTCCCTCAAAGTTCTGGGAAGGTTTTGCACACTTTTATAGGGGAACTGGAATGATATGCATTTAATTATTACAACGTTTAGCTTATTGTTTGAGTTTTTGTTTAATGCACTGTAAATATAAATTGATCTAAGGAAAAATCCACTTATCTGGCTTTAAAACACCCAACAGAGGGGAGAACGGTCACCAGACATATTAAAAAGCCCAAAAAATGCTCATGTGTTTAGTGTAAATTAACTGCAAAGAGGTCTTTAATAGTCCATAAGGGCACAGCCTGAATCACAAAAGGGTTTTCTTGATCTTTCATAGTTCACATTAACTCATAGATATAATACATTTATACACTATAATACTACAGGTTACTGTTTTTTTTGTTTTGTTTTTTTTTTTGCTTCTGCTATAAAGAAAACATCTGCAATGCTATTTGCCAACTTTAAAGCTGAGGCTTTACTTCAGTAAACAATACATCAGAATCATCTAGGTAGATACTGGAAAGTTTTCAACAGTTCTTTGACCGGATAAACACAGACAGAGGTACGTTCAGAAAATCTTCAAAATGGAGGCTAGATGAGGGGCACTCGGAAATTAGCTTATGAAAAATGCTGCTAGTTTCTTGGTTTGAATCCCACTGACTTCCTTTCTGGGTCCCAGAGCAAGACCCTTAGTCCCTGAATGTTCCTCAAGAGCAGCCCAATGTCCTCTAAGAGGATGGGTAAAAAGTGCACATTTCTTTGAAATACAAAAAGGTAGCAATGACAACAAAGATGATTGTAAAAATCTAAAAGCAGGAGCAAAATTTCAAATGATTTAAGCAGACATACTGCTATGATGGAACTTTACATTTTAACTTTGATAAAAATCTTTATCCACTTTAGATTGTTTTTTAACGGAAATCAGGAGACTCTCGGAAGCCTGTCAGTATGCATTTCTGAATACTTGTTTTCAGAAAAACTGAAACAGTACATGAATAGAATGTTTTGTTAAATTATCCCAATACTGTGTTTCTATTATTCTAAATATCAATAACTATCAATTTGTTTTGTAATCATTGCATATTTTGCTGGCAAGAGGAGTGAAAAATGTCCGTTAAAAGGACATATGATGCATTTCGACAAAAATAGCCTGTTTGAACTTAATTTATAAAGATATACAAAACAACAGTGAGTTGCATATTTAGTCCTTAAATTATCTACTTGCAGAAAAAAAAAATGCTACCCCAATGCTGACCAAGGAAATTAGAAAAAAACAATTGTTCAATGCTGTTAATATTAAAAGAAATCATGAGGTAAAATCGAAACAAAAAAAATAAATTTTAAAATCTTTTTGTTTACTGATAAAAACTAGACACTAACGGACGTTTCAATACACATTTACATAAGTAAAATGGGGACGCCTCCCATATAGAATAAAATAATTTTATCATATGAAATATATAAAAATCTACATCTCTTTTTTCTTATTTTATAAATATACTTACATTTTCGTCCAGCACTTATGTTACTTTCTAAACTTTTAAGTTTGGTCACCAGGTCCTTTCTTTCAGGGTTGTTTCGAAGTAAATATATGGACAGTGCACACGCATACTGGGTTGCCCTGGCATGAGAAACAGAGCGAATATTACATATTGAGTTGTTAATTTAGAGACCAAACATTTGTTAACTCAATATGTAGTTATTATTTTTAGAAGCAAGTCAAACCAATAAAACCTAAATGCGCACCTGAATATCCGGTCTCTCCCTTGACTCTGGCTGGTGAATTTCACCACAGCCTCCATGATCTATGATCGGACTGCTCCGCTCAGCTGCAAAGTTTTCCCCAGTCCGTACTGCCGCTGTTGTTAAGTTCTTGTTTATGCCGGTATCCTTCAGTTCCTTTCTTCAGTTTAACAAATCAACACTAGCTGGCGACATTTTAATGCAGATTAAAATAAAACCAGGTAACAAATACCGAACACTCTATTCATGCGTGACAAGCTTCGATGAAGTTTAGCTGATTTGTAACACCTGCGGAATACTGCTGTTTCCACACGAGCTGTTCCAACAGCGGAACGATAGTCGAACATATTTTTCAGACGGACCATCTCACTATGGCAACTCCAAAAGCATAATCTGCAGTTTAATTCTCAACATAAAGTCATGCACTATTTACTCTCGTACCTGCCCAGACATTACGTTCATTTTCACCCATCTCGGTATTTACTATTGTAACTCTAAAAGGGGACAGGATCTTATGCAGCCGATTAGGTACTTTGGACATGTTGCTTATCCATGAAGGCCAAAAGACATACCTGGCCCAACTCAACAACATTACACCCTAGATCCGTATAAGAGTAGATAGAGTAGTGAGTTAACTTTACATAACCACATAAATACACAATGTTTTTATATATATGTTGTTTTACATTTATTGTTTAAATACATAACCAAACCCTGTTTATTGTTTGTTTGCTTTTTTTAACTCTTTACTAGCTTTATGATTTATGAACTATTATGTCCTGAATTCTTAATAAATCAAATTAGTGGAGAAAAAGTCTGAAATGAAAAAGAGAAAAGAAAGAATTTTATATGACATAAGAAAAAATATCTGACTTATATTTAATGGTTTTGCTCTTAAGTCAGCATCCATCGCTGGACAGCATGAAGGCAAGGAGAAGAAAAACCAGCAGACTGATGTCAACTGGACTGGGGATGAAATTATTACTACAGACATCCAAAAATGACACGGTTCTGTAAATTATTCACATGGTGCATCAGAAGCACAGATGGATAAAATAAAGTCAATAAACTGATTAAGTGTCCTGTCCATCACAGAAGAGGTGACTGAGAAGGGACTGTTGTACAACCTGATAACTTTAACTCCTCTGCTCTGTTGTATGAGACTGAGCGATTTTACCTGCTCTAAATTCTCCAGAGCTTTCAGTTAGTTTAGGGATATGGCCATGAGGAAAATCTGCAGCTTGTTACATTTTAAAGGTTTAATCCACTAGAGCAAAATATAAGTATTATAGCCTTCACAAGTATCTACATTTATTTACCCCCAAACTTACAAACAATAAGCAAACAAACAGAAAAAACAAGCAAAGATTTTAAACTTATGTTATTTGCTAACCAAAAGGTTACCAGCACAGTAAGGAGAAATGGCATGTTTTTATACCATTTGGAAAACAGAAAAGCCTAGGGAAAATGGGAAACGGCTCAAAAATATATACAGATAATATTTAATTTTAACTGATAATACATACTTTTGAACTAAAAAAATGAAATATATAAATGTATATTATCTAATTTTCTGCTATCACACAAAATGAACCTGATGTGCAGAAGAAATCATTTTAGGTTTAATTACTTCAAAGTGTTTAAAGAAGTCCTCATCATTCATTCATTCATTCATTCATTCATTCATTCATTCAGACAGACAGACAGACAGACAGACAGACAGACAGACAGACAGACAGACAGACAGACAGACAGACAGACAGATAGATAGATAGATAGATAGATAGATAGATAGATAGATAGATAGATAGATAGATAGATAGATAGATAGATAGTAAGGTTTCTGTGCAGTGTGTGAGCTACAAATTTAAAATCTGTTATGACAACACGGCTCTATTTGTTTTGAAAATAAAAAAATACCAAATTAACCTAAAGTACCACAAAACAATCAATATGTACGTTAAACAACTGTAAATTAGAATGTGAATCAAAATTAGCAAAATACTTCCAAATGATATTTCATTTGCTGATTATCTTTCTGTCACTGTCCATCAGTCCTTCTCTTCAGATCTCTACTGCTCTAAAGTAACTGTTAAAACTATGTTATAGGAAATGAACGAAGATCGCACTAAAAAAAGACAAGTACAGACATGTTTTCTTTAATGTAAAGACAACAAAAAGGACTAATAAAAGCAGTTCTAGCAATTTCTTACATATATGAAAAAAACTCCCACATGCAAAAAGTTGTAAGACACCTCATGTTCAACAATTGTTTAGCAGAAAACAACAGTGATTCCACATGTGAAACACTGAAAATTAATCAAATCAGTCAAGAGAATGAAGCCCGTATTCACTAATACTTGGTTACGTCTGGTGTTTAGCTTTCTCCTTCTTAAACCAGATTTTAAATAATAACAAAGTTCCTTCATTCATTTTTATTTTTTCTTTCTCTGCTACTCAAGTAATGCCTCCTTAGAAGCCATAAGAATATTAACATTGCACATTGAATTTTCCCAAAATTTGTGAATTCACAAACTCCTGATAAGACATCTTGCCAGGAGCCAGCGATACGTTTGACTAGATACAGAAATGTTTCAGACCAATGAAATGCAGGGACCTGTATAACGTCAGTGCGTCAAACGGGCAGAAGACTGAAGCAAAGCAAAAATGGCTGTGCCGTTTTTAGCTGGAAAACCTTCTATTTCTTTTTAAAAACAAAAGGACACAATTTTTGCTTTTGTGGATGGGATGATATTTGCACGGTCCTCCAGATGGGATTTGGTAAGAGTGTGATTTATCAATTAACACTGCTAGTTGTTAAAAACTCAAGCTGCTACTGCTGCTGTGATTGGCTGAAAACTTGATGTGAGGCAGGTACCCAATCAGCTTTGAAAAATCAGCTTCCCAGATCAATAAATGCAGTTCAGTTTGAATTCAACATGATATCAATCTGGCTTATTCCAGGTTGTAAGAAAAAAACAACAGTAAAAATGTGGAAGCTGATAAATTACCAGCCATAAAATAAAAATAAAAATACGACTTTTCTTACTAGGTTGGGTCTTCATAGGATAGAATATTTTGGAAAATGGTCCATGCAGTGTAACAAAGGTAACCACAAAACACTTCACACACATGTTGTGTGACACCATCTTTGTGGGGACTTTCCATTGGTTTCCACAGCCTTACACTGACCCTAACCTTAGCAATTACCAAGACATGCCTAACCTCCACAAGTACCTATAAATCATATAAAGCCACAGAAATGTAGCAGTTTGTCAGGGAAATTATCCCAGCAGAGTAAAAACATGGCTGCACAAACATAAATGTAAAGAATTGTATCTTTAGCCCTGCAGACTAAAGGAACATAAAAAAACAAGGTGTCACTCAGTTGGGCAGATTGTATCCAGTGTGGGAGGCTGTTTTAAACCTGGAGACAAGAACCACCGTCACCTCATCTCAAAGCAGCCTCAGTCTCAACAACATCTAAAAATGTATGTTAGGCATGGGTGCACATGTGTAGGAGTTCAGAAATCCTTGTGGCAGATAGCTAATTTAAACCCCGTATTTAAAAGTTAATGAAACATAAAGAGGTAAAAAGGTCTACCTGGAACAATCTACACCAGTGCAATCAAACACCAAAACATACACTTCAAATATTTCTTATTATAGTGAGTACATTTTTTTGAGTTAGTTAGAACATAGGTGCTTGTGTTGATGTTAAGCGGCTTTACCTTCAACTATTAGAAAACAACCTATTTATCATCTAACTAAGGACTGAGCATCACTAAGTATAAAAAATACTGAAATGAAAAAGTAGACACAAATAAACGGACAGAACCTTCATCTACTTTCAAAATGACAGAGCTGCAAATCAGCAAGTTTATTATAAACCTCTGTACAAAATCCTGGTGAAAAGGACAAATCAATATGTTACTTAATACTAAAGCTTTGCTTGTATAGTATAAGTAGAGATTGATACTATAATATAGCTGGTATACCACTCCTCTAACCAGTGAGATGTGGATGTGGACTTGTAAACTTATTAAATGCAATATAATCCTTGAAATCACCCTGAGCTGGAACTGTGGTCTCTCCTTCGTCTCCACAAAACAATAAAACATACAATTTTAAATCCATAGCTCATAGTTAGCTAAATTCACTGCCAGTCTAAATGAAAGCAAGTAAAAGTGCTCTGGTTGATTATTAAGAAGTATTGGTCTCAGAATTAGCATGAATAATAAGAAATTCCTGGGAAAGTATTATTTGTAGCTAAGAAACATACTGGCTAAAGTACAGGGGCGATACTAAAACTGGAGCTAAAGAATTTGTCCTTAAAGATTTACACAGAGAAATAGAAACAAATCTCATATTTAACCAAATCACAGTTAACAGTAAACGACAGAGCAACTTGTTGAGATTGATCAGGGACTAACAGTGATAACAAATTTCAACCAATAAGTCTGCAATCATAATGTCAAATTCTCTTGTCAGTTTGAAAACAGCTGTATATGTTGGTGTTAAAAAATTATCCTGTTGAATGTTGTTTATTCAGTTAAGAAGAAAACAGATTTGCATTTATAAATTTAGAACTGTGCTGCAGCGGCTTAAAGTGGACGCTCTCTGGAGTATCTCTGTTAGTTTCATATGGATATATTTTTTTAAAAGAACCTTTTGAAAATACTTTTTCATCCATCTTGTGGATTAATTTTTTTTTTTTTTGGAAGGTGATGTCTTTTTACTTTGTAAGGTTTGCATGCTACATAACCATAGCAACCAATTTGTTGTTTACAAAAGAATAGTTGATTATCGTCTCAAAAACTGAAATGATACCTTCAACAACATCCCCAAATCCCAGATTACTTGAAAAGGAGGCAACAAGGATGCAAAGCAGGATCAGAGGCATTAACTCGAAGCTCAACAAGCTAATAAAGTACATTGTCTCTGCTTTTCAGGACTCCTTCACAACCTATGTACATTATGATATGGTGGGGAAAATTCTTCATCAAATGAAAAACATTGCAGATGACTCGTAAACTTACTCTTCATCTGATTAATTTGCAGTATTAAAGTGTCTTCAGTCAAAGACTGTATGGAAAACTGCTACAGGGAATCATTCTTGCCAAAAGCCATCAGCATCTACAACAACTAATTTAAGAAATCCTGTCACAACAACATTTTATTTCCCTATAGAATAAGTAAACTTCTTCAAATCAAATCTTCAAATTAAATGGAATTTAACTGGATCTGATCTCTGGGCTGTACAAGTGTCTTGTAGTGGGAAATTAAAAAAAGAAAAGTTAAGAATTTAAAATTTAGGAAGAAATGGAAGTGTTATAAGGTGAAAAATTATTCTCTCATGCATTTTTTCTTAGCATTACAAACTTAATGTAATCTTAAGCTGAACAATTTTTGGTTGTTTCTAACAGTATGTTTGGCTGTGAAGCCCACATGTATTTAGGAGATTTGGGGAGAAAATTGATGGCAATGTCAGTCCACTGTCTGACTCTTGTATCCCTTATTGAGATAAAATCGTCCACCATAGTTGTTGTTTTTCTTCCTGCTTCTTTGTAGCAGGATGCAGAATAGTGACGTTTGTCAAGTATTAATGACATACAGGTCAGATGGACATACAGACACAGCTCACATTTGAAAAGATCAGATATGTATCAGATTTAGGACCATAGCCAAGGGGTCTGGATTATATTTGAAAAAATATCATCAATGTTGTTCAGAATGTTATTAAAAGATTAGTTGTCACACCAGGGTAAAAAAAATCATGTTTGTGTAACTTCAGGCTGCAGTGTGAACGTCTCCTCTATAAGGTCAGCCTTTAGACAGATGTTAAACTTCAACTTTCCTGTCTTTATTTATTGACTTTTTTTCTATTTTATCAAAAATACTTTTAGCAAAGGTTTTAGAAAATAGCAAAACTTTAACATATCTGTTTTTATTTTTATATTCTATCAAACAATAATGATTAAACTTTGCTATAGCACATTTCAAGTTTGCCTGCTAAAATAAAACCAGTAAGCAGATTACAGTTCTGTGGAGGTCGGGGTTAGTTTAAAATATCGTTCTACTCTTGATATCAAAAACACATGGACTCCATGATGGAAACCAATTAGGCTTTAGAGCTTATGTTACTAATATGTGGCTAATCACACCTGTGAGGAAATAAATTCATTTGTATTCTGCACACAATCAGCAGTATCATTTGCATAAATAAGTGTCTACATTGAGGACCTGATTGCCAATTATGAGTACACAGGCTTCACTCAGGTGGAAACTCTCTATATGACTTGGATGCACATTAACATGTTCAACTTAGCATTGTTTTTTCTTTTGCTGTAAAGTAATTCTGCATTTGTTTTGCCATCTGTAAGGTTTCATTTTTGGTGTTACATGTGCATGGTGTGGAAATTACAGTGAATCTTAAAAGTATTACACACCTCTGTCAAAATGTCCAAATTCATTTGTGTAAGAAATTAGGTCAAACCTTCTGCAATTTAAATGTTAAATATTCCCGGTACAACTCAACTCTGAAATTCATAAATCTCAGTTATAGATGTGTGACTTTTTAGGAATCAAATTTTATACCATATATGTTGGAAAGTACATCTCTGACAAAACTAGACTCATCTAACCTAAGTTTATGACGAAAAACAATGTTCAGTTTCACTTATAGACATTTTTAATAATAATGTATGTGATGTAATGATAATAATAATGTAAAATGGGCTTCCTAATAACAATGATTGCAACAGTCCAGCCTTTAAGTAAAAACGCATGGAAAAGTTTTTATTGTCTCTCCTCGACCAGATATTTCTAATTTAGAAATAATAACAACATTGTTGTGCTGAGGTGACCACAAATGCATTGTAACTACATCTCCCAGCATGCCTGCAGCTCTGATGTCACACCCCAGGTAGCAAAAGGTTGCTGTGATGAGGAGGAAATAACTCAGATGTGGTGTGTTTGGTACACACGGTAATTTTGTGGTGCAGCATCTTCTCATTGAAGGCAGAATCTGGTAGATAAGTGCCCCTGGCCAAATCCCAAGAGGCTATGGTGCTGAAGTACCAAAGATCTGCAGTGATGAGCCCACTGGCAGCCAGTCACATCCAAGGCAGACCTAGTTGTCGGCCCAGAAACCTGAGATCCATTGGGACACCACCCCCAAACCAGAGAACCCATAAACTCAAGGGGCCCAGGCAGGGCTCCACAGCCCCCCTGGAATGAAAGGACACTAAATGAAGTATCCAACCCCACACAGAGAGAACCACCAATGCACCAGCGGACAGTGGCACTGCTCACCTGAAGGGAACACAAAGAGGGAACAGAACCCACTAATCTTTGTGGCCCAGAATAGTCCGATAGACGGGGGGGCAGAAAAACACAACCTGACAAGAAGAAAAAACACACATTCATGCGCATCCAGTCAAATTCACTAAATCCCACCCTTATACTCTCACACAGACATGTATAGACAGGTTTTTACACTACTGATGATGTAAAACCTGTCAGTACTTCAAACTTAAATATTGGATGTGGTCCAGCCATAGCAAAGGAAGTTGATATCCTGCAGCTACAGAGTTCCTTTAGCATTATATTTCCAATGTACCTCAATGTTTTTAATTTCATATTTGCTGCTAATTTGAGAATTATTTAATCTTGAGATTAAGAAAATCTTAATTATTTTGAATTGACTAAGAACTGCTGCTATCCCTGTTTATCCTATTTGCTGAATTCCCTTGTCCTTGTGTTTCTTCTTCCGGTAGTTCAGTGTGTTATGAAAGGTAAATATTTGTTCATTAAATCCCAGCCTATATACCATAAGTGAGATTATGCGTGGATATATCAGTGATCTGTTGCATCAAAGGCTTATTTTGAACACTTTTTTGAGTTAACAGCCTAATTATATAGATCAGAGGTGGGTAATTCCAGTCCTGCAACTTTTAGATGTGTCCTTTGTCCAACACACCTGACTCAAGTATTTATGTAGATAATTAAGATGACAGCTGAGAAATTGGTTGAATACTAGGTAGAAACCTTCAAAATTTAACCCAGACTTGATTAATCTGACTGGGCTCGGCTTGGTTGGTTTGGCTTTTATAGTGTCAGCTCATGATTCTCTTCTTGTTCATCTCTGTCTGCATTGCCCACCATACATGAGTCACCCCAACATGATGTCATCAGGAGTATAGAAACTGAGTCTGTTGCACACAATCATACGAAGGCCAAAAGCTATTCTTCATTCAAACTTTATTCTCTATTCATTAGAGCAAACAAAGTTCCATAATTAAAGAAGTACCTGAAAGTGTTGTTGTACTTTACATTAAGAAGACATTTATTTGTATAACTGTTCTTTGTCATGATCCGTCTGTCCTTGTGTGTTTGAGTTTCTGTTCTCTGTGTTCCCTGATTGCTCCCAGGTGTGTCTTGTTCCCCTGATTGTTCCTATGTATTTAAGCCCTTCCGTGTCTCTGAGTC